>NQII01002457.1:68298-81476 GCA_002778355.1 Clitarchus hookeri | reverse complement strand
ACACACTTTAACGGTGAAATCAGTAATCCCTCAACCCTTTAGCCAGTCATTACCCCGGAAAATCGTGAGTTGGCTGTACCGCATATTTTCTACCACTTCAATCAGAAGTTCCAAGGTTCATATTAAAGTAAACAATATCCCACAATGTTCACAAATGCACAATGTGCAGGGGAAAAAAAAATTACTATCCGGCTTTTTGTTTTCTCCTCCTTGATTACAAACATGACAATAGTTACTTTTCTATCTTTTTGTTCCTAATGTGCTGTTTTCTCCAATGTTGTCCGAGATATTGCCTCTGCTGCAAGTAGGCTTGTAACTAGTGTTCTCGTCACGAGCTGTCGCTGGGCGCTTGCAATATGAACTACGATTGGCTGATTTGGTGTGACATCGCATAGTGCTATTGTGAAGGGGACTTTACGTACAAGGCATCTGCATGTCCAGGTTATGTTTTCAGCATCACACGATTTGCAGTATAAATGAAAAGTGTAGGCTATTACAACACGCTAACCATTTGTCGCATGTCAAAAATATTCATTCTTTCTGTAACGGCTTACAGGGTAACACAAAAGCAGCTATCAACACTATGAAAGTTATATTTAAATAAAAATAAGACTACTCAATGAATTGAAATCCTTGATGATATACATGCATCTAAAGGCTGTGGGGGTGTCAGGAGAGAGAGGGCGAGAATGCAGATGTTGGGGAAGGGGTGCGACAGGAGGAAGAAAAAGAGATGAAAACANGTCGGCCCCAGCCAAGCGATAAGCAGGTGAGCTTGTTACAAGTCGGCCCCAGCCAAGCGATAAGCAGGTGAGCTTGTTACAAGTCGGCCCCAGCCAAGCGATAAGCAGNCAACACTATGAAAGTTATATTTAAATAAAAATAAGACTACTCAATGAATTGAAATCCTTGATGATATACATGCATCTAAAGGCTGTGGGGGTGTCAGGAGAGAGAGGGCGAGAATGCAGATGTTGGGGAAGGGGTGCGACAGGAGGAAGAAAAAGAGATGAAAACACTACTCCACGACTGCTGCAGTGACCTTGTCCCCAGCCAAGCGATAAGCAGGTGAGCTTGACAAAAACTGCTCGTTTTTTCAAATGGGACCACTTTATTATATTAGTATTAGGACTGCAACAGTACTGGTAACCACACACTGCCTAAACCTTGTTTTATACATTCTTGGTGAGAACTGTATGTAATATATCCTGTCCCAATTATAAGTCGAGGCGTGATTTTGGAAGATTCAAATGGATAAAAAAGGTTTGGCTTACAATGCGGTAAATATTTGTGTTTTCCACATCACATGATCTGCAATATCGATGAAAATCCTAAGTTATTTCATTACAACGTATTGCAAACCACATATTCATTTCTGCATCTTCTTCAAAGGAGAGAAACAAATTCAAATCGAATACGACCCCTACGTAGGTATTCATTAAAATAAGTTTTCTTGTCTAAGAATAACCAGCGCCTATTATAGACAGCAAAATATTTTTTTAGTGTTAGTATACCAAGTACTTGAATTTATTTTACAAATTAGTGGAAATTTGTTAAGTTTTATACCAGTACTCCACATACAATAATTAGGGCCATCAGTTTTTTGTGGAAAGATTTACGCAGAGCCTAGACTTAAACATCCTATGTGCATACTTGCAATCTTCATTTGACAATTGGCTGCTTGTCTTTATGTAAAAGACTGTCTTACACGAGTGAACCAATCAGAATTAAGTTCCTCCGATATTTACCATCCGCGATTTGCAGCCAAACAGATAAGACGTGTAACAATTCAAATGATCCAATCACAAACGTAGTTATAAACTAAAGTCCGGAAGAACACATGTCCTGAAATATTTTTCAGAAAAACAGGTGCCCTTAATACTGCACACAACTTTTTTTATTTTAACTTTATTTTTTTAAAGGCGTGTGTGTGTGTGTGTGTGTGACCACTTGAAAAGTACTGTACGCGTTAAGGAAGGGGGAAAAAAAAAAAAAAAAATGTTTTTCTTCGATTAGCTACTCAGACCAATCAAAAGTGTAGGATAAATTTATTAGGAAACAGAAGCTAAATGTTTCAGGATGACACCTACTCATTTTGTTGGTCTTGAAATGTGTGTACCATATATGTATGCACAAATGTAACTATACCTTGATATATTTATAGTATGTATTACTATGTATATGCATCTTATTTTTAATCTGGTTCACGTGAATAGTAAGATTCTTTCAGATAGAAGTATCAGGTGTACATCTTTGCTTTTGCCGTTTTTCGATCGATGGCTGCAGCGGTAAGTGCTGGTGGGAATATGTAGATCAATAATGTCACACAGTAAGCTTAGACATCTGTCAACATAACGACATAACCGTATTAGAGAATTTGTGTTTGCATCATAAATTTATTCTCGAGCGAAGATGTCCGTTTTTGAGCCAAATGCTCGGCATGTGCGGGAATTGTTGATTTTCTGCTTCCATTTCAAGAAAACGTACGGTGAGGCTGCCCTTAGTGAAGGAACATGTAGTGAGTGGTTTCAACGCTTTAAGAGTGGTGATTTTGACGTCTAGGACCAGCTGGCGGTGGAAGAGAGAAATGTTTTGAAGATTCCGAAATGGCGGCATTACTTGATGAAGACTCGTGCCAAATGCAAGAAGAATTGGCAGAATCATTGGGAGTGATGCAACAAGCCATTTCAAAACGCCTCAAAGCCATGGGGATGATTCAGAAGCAAGGAAATTGGATTCCGTAAGAGTTGCAACCGAGAGATGTTGAACGGCCCACAGCTGCTTCAAAGACAGAATCGGAAGGGGTTTCAACATCTCATTGTGACCGGCGACGAACAATGGGTCCACTACGATAATCTCAAGTGCAGAAAACCATGGGGAATGCCCAGACATGCCTCCACGTCGACGGCAAGACCAAATATGCACGGCGCCAAGGTCACCTCGGTTTGGTATCTTATGAGCTGTTGAAACCGAGTGAAACCATCACAGGGGTTCGGTATCGAACGCAATTTATGCGTTTGAGCCGAGCTTTGAAGGAGAAACGGCCCCAGTACAAAGAGAGACACGACAAAGTTATCCTCCAGCATGACAATGCTCGGCCACATGTCGCAAGACCGGTCAAGACATACGTGGCAATGCTGAAAGGGAGGTCTTACCACACCCACCATACTCTCCAGACGTCGCTCCTTCCGACTACCATTTGCTTCGATTTATGGCACACGGCCTGGCCGATCAGCATTTTTGCTCGTATGAAGAAGTCAAAAAATGGATCGTTTCGTGGGTCGCCTCAAAAGACTCATCGTTTTTTTGAGATGGTATCCCAAAAATTACCAGAAAGATGGGACAAAGTATAGGCTAGTGACGGACTGTACTTTTAATCATAAATGCGTAATCACGTTTTAACAATAAAGCCTCAAATGTTGGGGAAAAAAAACGACGGAAGCAAAGTTGTACACCTGATAGTTTAATGTTTATATAACAGAACAGCTATTTCTTATGCAAAACATAATTTTATTAATATATGTACTTTTTTTTAATTTAACATTTTCTCAAAGCGTGTATGCATGTTAGTAAAAAATGACATGAAAAGTTTTTATATGTTAGGAAATATTTTGTTTGGCCCAAGTAGCTTCTACAATCAAAATAAAATTGTGTAAAATATATTACAGAGAAAATAAAAGCCAATTGCAAAAAGTCACTGAACACTAATAACCACTAAACTGACAACATAAAAAATAGACGCAAGGTTTTTATCACAAAAAAATGTATTTAAAAAAATATACATTATGTACATAAAACTGTTTACACTTGCAGACCTCCAGGTACGAGAGATAGCAACGGAAGATCACTTGCACCCGTCCCATATGCTGAAAGACAAACTGCATGTCGCCTCTGCAGTTTGATCATTTCTGTTGTGATAGTGATCCGACTGTGACACGCCATCTTGTACGACTTCTATATCCTTTGTCAGCGAATTGTGGAAGAGCATGTGCTCCTCGACAGTTTATACAAGAAGCCCTCAAGATGTGTCATGTCATGCCCAAGACAAAAGCTTAATTTAGTAAAGGCTTCAACTAATNTTTATACAAGAAGCCCTCAAGATGTGTCATGTCATGCCCAAGACAAAAGCTTAATTTAGTAAAGGCTTCAACTAATGCACCCAATTTTAGGCAATTGTAGGATTGTTCCAAATTTATCACATCCTCTAGAGTCTAGACGGTCATTGTTAAAACAGTTACATAACTCAAACCACAGTGGTGACATGCAGTCGTTCGTCATTGCCACTTTCTCCTCCACGGTGGTCGTCACGCGGCACCCAACATTGTCTGCAAGGTGGAGAAGGTATCGATGCTTGTGACAGAGCTAAGCAATCTTCTGATACAACTCCTCTTCCAGGAACAACTGATATAGGTCGCAGTACGTTCCCTCATCTAAGCGCAATGCGAATACATGGTGGACGACTTCGGTGGTAGTGTCATTGAAGAGAGATTTTTTTTCAAAATCAACACCGCTAGTGCTAAGTACAATAAATGCAAGAAAGCACACTCAGTGTAAATTACATACTCTCTCCATTAATTAAAGAATTTCTACATTTCTGCCCCAATAAAAGGAAGCATATTAGTTACAAGAGTTGGACAATTTGTACTAAATCTTAAATTTCCTGGAGTTGTATGGGTTATGATGAGATCTTCAGATGCAGTCTTATCTACTAGAAGTCATCACCCTGCAGAGTTTGTTGTTCACACAAGCCAAGACTACACAATACTGGTCAGACAAGTTACAACTATCAGCAGTGTTTTACAGCAGAAAAAAAAACTGTTAGTTTGGTGTAGCTGATGTGAGGGCAGTACAGGCCAGCTCACATAAGAGCGAATGTGACGTGAACCGCACGTTCACGAGTCCTTTTGCCCACTGACTGCCGCAGTGTGCCCACACCAGACGCACCACACCGACAGGCTTGTGGGCACGAGTGCATTAGTGTTTAGTATTCATTCAGTATTGATGTATACCACAATTATTGTGTGTCAAAACAGTCATCACATACATAACCAGCCAGGGACATGTGACATTTTCAAGTTGACAATGCAGTGGCTGCTACGAGTCAATACTTATATTTAATATTAATATAATGGTGTTTTATTATGTAAATACAAGGGTAATTGTGTTTTATTATGTAAATTGTGTTTAATTATGTTTATATAAGGTATATCATGTTTACATCTCATTAGCATTTTAAGTCGCATTTGTTTCATCTCTCCACCGCCAGGTGTCGGCCGTGCTTAGGTGGCGCGAGCCGATGCATTGCGCAGTCTAGTAGGCAACATCACTTCGGCGCGAGCGGACGTGGTAAGTCTCTCGTTTCACAAGAACCTCGGTACCAGCCTCTCAGGCTGCAACCTCACTCAGCAATCGCATCATCATATCATTCACGAAGCAACTAGTATTTTTATGTTACATCTCACCGAGGAGAGAGCAGCATCACGCGCCTTAAGTAATTATAATCCAGCAGTGTGTTTATATGACCACGCGGTCACCACGTGTTTGATCAAAGTGTTCAATAAAATAATTATATACATATAAAACTTGAGTGTGTTATTAATTCAGGCGTGCGCAGCGGCCATACAGCTCGCAATTTCATAATATCTGACGTGTGTTACCAGAGAACCCCTGGGCCGTCGGCCGAACGACCCAAAAATCTCATCAGCTCGCCGCGGAGCTGTGGCGCCGGGCCAATCCATAATCATTACATTCCAACTCTGGTAACCAACCGCGTCAAGTGATAGTGCCACTTTGTCCTACTCAGATACAACCACCACATGAACTTCCCAACTGCAACATTTGTTGTGTTGACATATTTGGCTCCAGACATGCTACAGTCTTGGCTTATGCAAACTGAATTACACCACCGTGTTTCCCCAACAGGCATATAACTTAACACCAGGTTTCTTGGCACTTACACGACTCGTTTACGTACAGGTGAAGTCAATAAATAACACGAGCGCCACTTGCACGTAACAAAGTGCTCCAATGATCACCTCACAGTGACGCACGGCTGGCAGAGCCCGGGAGCCAGGAAGGCAGGGAGGCAGTTGGGACACAGGGGGTTCCGGCCTCCCGCGAGAGCACGCCCTCCAGGCCGGAACATCATGGCCGTGTGATGGTGGTCCAGGTGGATCACCACGGTCGAGTTCTTTTCAGTCTCGAGGTCATTTTCATCCCCAGATTCCGGGATGTAGAACATGAGCCGAGGGTCCGATATTCGCACTTCCACATACTCCTGGGGATCTGCGGCAACAGGGGGAGCCGTGGTGGCCCGCCTCGCGAACAGAGGCGCCAGGAAGCTGCTGCTCATCGCTGGAGTAAGAGTTGTGGACTCTGTGATGGGGTCACCTTCTTCCAAGGCATCAAAGGAGTGCTGCTTCTCAGGCAGGGCGATGTGACGAGGGCTGCCAAAGTGCACGCTGGCTACTGAAGGCTTCCTATCATCTCGTGGAGACACCGTAGTAATCTCCCGCTGGTGGCCGCCTCTGCTCCTGTCCCTGCTGTTGGGGCTCATCTCCTTCACGTATCTGAAGGTGATCCTGGGCTCCTGCCTCTCTGCAGGACTGCTCTGGGTTTCTGGAAGGACCCTGGGAGCTGTAGTGGTGTCCGCCACACGTCCACGGTGCAGCACCCTCCGTCTACCTGTCGACACAATACAGACTCTCATCCCTTCACAGGCAGTGGTTATTCCTCCTGCCAGTGTACACAACCGCTGAATTGACAAACCTCACTGCAAGTCCACTTCACAAAAGTCACAACGATATTATAAGTATTAAAATATAATTCCTCCTCAAATTTTCTAAATGCAGTTTTAGGGCAGCAACAATGGAGAAAAAAAATACACAAACTTCACCAAATGACTATGCAACTTGTCTCTGTAAATTCTTAAAGCGTGGGATAGACTGTTCATGGTAAACTGAACACTTTTGAAAGTCCTGCTTCAGATATATTTCTGTGATTACTTTGTATCCCACTATATGTAAATGTAACAATTGCATTGGCTTATCACTTTATTCATGCACTATCCAAGAGGAATTGTGGGGTTGTGAGGCACGTAAGAGAGTTACTTATATGCAAATTCTTAATTAAAAAGTGAATAAAACCAGGAACACTAACCTCACTCAACATAAATTTTAACATTATACTCGCAATATAAAGTACTGGAACTATTTTTATTTACTCACTGCCAACTTAACTGGCAGCCTGAATCTCGGTGTGCACTAACATATAACAATGATTTTTTTCCAATTATTTCAAATGTGTTGACTTTTCTACTAACAGCCTATACTTTTTCGTATGATAAAAACCATAAACTTTCAGCTTAAGCTACACAGACCAGTTGTACATATGCTGCTCCACGACTGGCACATGTATGATGTCCCGGGCTTTGGGGACACATTCAGACCAATGTAAATATACAGGACAACCACTGACCACTTCCTGAGTGGTGTGTCCGCAAGCGACTACTATTGTGCATCCGACCAAACACTACTCAAATGCCTCTGCATGTAAAGTCATGTTATCCATCTAAACTTTGCTATTACATTTCACAGCTGGTATTACAAAAACAATTCTCCTCCAACATGCAACTACACCAGTTGTTTAGTATTTACTCGACGAAAGTAGTGCTGTCTGATGCCGCCAACCTGCAACATCTCGTTTTATCCNACACCAGTTGTTTAGTATTTACTCGACGAAAGTAGTGCTGTCTGATGCCGCCAACCTGCAACATCTCGTTTTATCCTAATCTTGTAGTATTTGTGTGTTAAGAATGGTACACGGAACACGAGAGAGCCACATCATCTGTACTTGTCGCTGTTATGGCCATTCGCTTCAAAGTGCAGCATATTTCTGGCAACTAACAGCACATTTGTATCTACGCCGCTCTCCAAAGTGATCATGCACTGGTGTTTACTTTCCCTAGTTCTCGTGCAAAATCAGGCATCAACATGTTGAAACTGCAAGGCCGAGTCTTGCTNACACCAGTTGTGTAGTATTTACTCGACGAAAGTAGTGCTGTCTGATGCCGCCAACCTGCAACATCTCGTTTTATCCAAATCTTGTAGTATTTGTGTGTTAAGAATGGTACACGGAACAAGAGAGAGCCACATCATCTGTACTTGTCGCTGTTATGGCCATTCGCTTCAAAGTGCAGCATATTTCTGGCAACTAACAGCACATTTGTATCTACGCCGCTCTCCAAAGTGATCATGTACTGGTGTTTACTTTCCCTAGTTCTCGTGCAAAATCAGGCATCAACATGTTGAAACTGCAAGGCCGAGTCTTGCTNCACTGGTGTTTACTTTCCCTAGTTCTCGTGCAAAATCAGGCATCAACATGTTGAAACTGCAAGGCCGAGTCTTGCTCGCTCAACACTCGCCTCGTCACTTCTGCCCGCAAGACACCAAACTGGCGTACAGCCTTTCCATTGGAGATTCACCTGAACACGACTAAGTGGTGTCCTATTATTTTACAGCTACACAAGATAAAAAGTGTGATGCATGTAATGACAACTCTAAAGTTCTTGTGTAGAAAATTTAGATGCTAAAACTTATTCTGGAAATGCTAATTTTAGTTATATTCACACTAAAAAAAAATATGAGTTTAAATGAGAACTTGAAACTTGTCTTAGGCAAGCAACTTTTATTTAAAGTTTTTTGTCTTTAGAAATTACCACAAAATATCCAATTTACTACCAAACCTCCGCAACACACAACACGTGTCTGCCAGGCAGGACCCTTAGTCAGCACAAGTGAAACACCGCCTTCACTTATATTTTCTCAGTAACTTAAATTTCCCTAACACAGCATGACATCATTTCTGCACCATGCAAGTCATCTCATTTCATCCTCACTGAGGGTCGGCAGACCAATATTGCAGGTCCTTCATGTCACGCCGCCACTCAGGGAGCGTTCCTACCCACACATCCACAAGTTCCGACATGGTCGCTTCTGGAAATGCTGAGTAACTGGAGTGTGGATCCAGTCGGCAAGCTGGANCACATCCACAAGTTCCGACATGGTCGCTTCTGGAAATGCTGAGTAACTGGAGTGTGGATCCAGTCGGCAAGCTGGAAACAAGAGCTTGCAAGGAAAGAGTTGCCACTCAACGGCATTAGGAGGCAATTATTTTCCACTTGTTTGTCCCAAGTAGGTTCTATGGTACTGCCAACGTTAGAACACAAAGTAAACTACAAATGTTCACCTTGTTATTTTGAAAGATATTGCGCATAAGTCACAAACTTGAAATTTATTTTAATTTTAAGAGTAGTCTACATTTTCTGGGAAATAATATTGACTGCATTGTTTATTTTGTTATTGGATACCATAAATGAATGAAGAGTATAAAATNTTGTCCCAAGTAGGTTCTATGGTACTGCCAACGTTAGAACACAAAGTAAACTACAAATGTTCACCTTGTTATTTTGACAGATATTGCGCATAAGTCACAAACTTGAAATTTATTTTAATTTTAAGAGTAGTCTACATTTTCTGGGAAATAATATTGACTGCATTGTTTATTTCGTTATTGGATACCATAAATGAATGAAGAGTATAAAAATCATAATCATGGAGACAAAACACTTCTTTTTACCTAGTTTCATACAAACATTTGTGAAAATACACGCATTAAATAACAGAATGAAATAAAGAAATTTTTGCTACCACCATAAAAAGGAAAATATGCAGCCAAGGAATCATGTCTGCAATACTTGAAGAGAACAAACTACATGAGGAATCGTCTGCAATACTTGAAGAGAACAAACTACATGATGGTTTATAGCCAATATTCTGTTTAAATATGCACCAGTATTTTTTAAATGCTGAAGTTGCAAGACTGTATAATCGTGACTTTGGGTATCTTCTGTGATGATTAGTTTTCCCTATCAGAGTTACTGGGTCTGGCTGAAAGGTAACAGCTTGACAGCATCAGAACGCAGCGTTGTGTCATGGCGGGAACCAACAGGGAACCAGAATACGGTATGGGAAGGGGAGGGGTGACGACGCGGCAAGGTTGCCTGATGTCGACATGGGCGATATTCCCACAGTTTCTCCCTTCATGGCTGTAACAGTCAGACCGTGTACGCCTGTCTACACTCTTGACGAATCTCTGCTCCCGTGCTGAGGTTATCAGTGTGGCATCTCGAGCAAAACAAACACCAGAAACTTTGAAACGTCGCACCGTCAAGGATGACGGTGGAAATTACAGCTCAGTTAGCTCAATCGGTAGAAACATGAGACATTAAAGGCACCAAACAAATATAAAAATAAAGTCAAATTTTTGTTTATTACCATGTAATTTTATTTATCATTTAACGCAACAGTTCTCACACAATCTTCCGGTATGCAGTCACGAACAGCTTCACAGACAAACAAGCAGAGACCAGCGCCACAGTAGTTTAAGTAGTAACCATGTCACTTAAACTCACTTTGCAAGAGAGAAATACAAAGGCAGCGACCCCCCACACGAGAAATAAACGAGCATGATAAAGCTTGCTGGTGTGGGGGTTATTTGCCACACCCGACGAGGCCTCGGCGAGTGCTGGTTGTCTACTGATTTCTGTATAGCGCTAGCGAGCTATAGGCATCCAGGGTTTTTGTTGCTGCGTGCCTATCCCCACTCCTCGCCACAGGGTACCAAAACGTAACCAAATAAGGGCATGGCGTGAGTCGGCCTCCCTTCCCCACACCAGCCAAACTGCCTAGCCATCCGAACTGTGTTGTCGGTAAAAAATAATCAAACCTTCGAGAATAAAAACTGCAGACTGCAGTTGGAAAGCTTCTATCTACTAATGCTACTGACGCGTAACAAAACTAAGATTTCCTGAAACGGCAAACGTATGCCCGATAGAACATAACTACCACGCCTTTATTTTGAATCCCGATAAAATATTACGAAGCCTCGCAAAGCGAAAGAAATTTAACCAAGTATCCCGATAATTAATATAACTGCGTCATGACAACTTCTGTAACAACGCTTCATCTGACAGACAGAGACTGCGAACTGCGGAGGTAGGTAATTCTCGGAAGTGATACCACAAAACTCCAGCAAATTCAATTCCTAAGCATGTGGCATGGTGAATTCCCTTGATTTTGTCCTGCAAGTACATAGATCCATGCACCTCTTGAGGCGGAAATCAAACCACGTGGGGAGGGATGATAAAACTGATATACCCAAGGTGCGGAATTGGTAAAGCACATTGTTACGATTGCCTCGCCATGACCAGCGATTGGTTGTTATATAACATAGTAAACAACTGTGACCATTATGTAACAGGAATCTGCTAAGATGCAAAGAACTGGGTGTGAATGACACGGCACGACTGCACCAAACTATCATCATGTCGTGGCACTGGCGTAAGGACCCAGGACGAGGCAACAAGGAGCAGTCGGTGAAGGTACACCATGAGAGGGTGCCACCTGAGCCGGCAATCTGAGGATGCGAGTGAGCCCGGCTCTGTTCTCCTACCCCTCCTGATGAACACTTCCTTAGAAATTTATTAGGTATAGCCTGTTCATAACTACCTTTCAAAATAAATATTGCCATGCAAGTAATAAACAATGTGTATACTCCACAGCATTCTGGATTAACGTCTTAGGATAAAATTAAATATATTTATAGACTATTATTCCGAACGAGAGGGCTTTCAAAAGTGCTCACTTTTCCGTGAATAGTCTATAATTAGCAGAAATATTGTAGTGTGTCTAATAAAAACCCTAACAAAAATTGATTTTAAGTACAATATAAAGGTAAAAAGATTAACAAAATCAACATATGGTCAGTTACTTATGNAATTAGCAGAAATATTGTAGTGTGTCTAATAAAAACCCTAACAAAAATTGATTTTAAGTACAATATAAAGGTAAAAAAGATTAACAAAATCAACATATGGTCAGTTACTTATGACATTCCTTCATCACACTTAATTACAACCAGCCAGTTAAATAATATAACAATGTTGTAGATAAAGAAACTGANTATGACATTCCTTCATCACACTTAATTACAACCAGCCAGTTAAATAATATAACAATGTTGTAGATAAAGAAACTGAACTAGTGTTGGAGAGGAATGGGGGTGAGAACCAGCCGCGCAATGCAGTGGGACTGACACCCAGCAGGGGTTTGTAGCTCCAATAGGGAAAACTAATTCTTACAGTAGAAACCTGAAGTCTGTACTATGGTCTTCAAACTTCAGCATTTAAATAAGTTGCTGCATTTCGAAAAATAATATTTACCACTTGCACATTGTAAAAATGTGCAGTGAACAATCATTTTTTTTTCTCTTCAGATTGTAATGATGCAATATTCGTAATTTTTCGGGACTCTGGTGTAAAATTCTTTGGTGTGTATGAAGCTTTGGAAAGCTTGGTAATAATTTTATCTGGTTTGAAGTTTAAAGCAGCGGTGGCTCGTTTCCCGTGTTAGTTTATCAGGCAGACGTGTGCGTTTGTAGGTGGGCGGACGTCTGCTGTTTACGTTTTATCAGAGTCCGGTTGTGTTTCGTTTCGAACATCGTTGTCTTTGGGAAACGTCAGCATTAATTAGATTAGTTAGTTTCTGTGGATCGGGCAACGTCGACAGGTTTTAGTTCCTTCGGCGCAGTTTAATGCGTCAACAAATGTTATACGAAACGAGAAGTTAGTTTATCGGGATGTTGAATGCGTCGACAGTTTTTGTTCCTCCAGCGCATTTTCAGGCAACGTCAAGTTTTTGTTGTACTAGAGGATAGTTTCTGTTGACGGCGCAGCAGTCGATAACGTGTTGAGAGCGGGACACGTGCAGTTTTAGATGACGCTGCTGGCAGATGCCAGGCGCTTATCTCAGGAGAGGGCGGTGATAGGCAGCACAAAAAGAGGCGTCTGTCTGTTGCCCTAAGAGCAGTAGTTTTGAAGTCAGTCGTCAGAAGAAGGTACTTCGGGGCAGTCGCCCGTGAGGGCAGGTCAGAACAGTAGTCGTCGTAGTACAATAGTAGTCTAGATTGCGTCGTGTGTGCGAATAACCCCCACATCGGCCACTAGACTTTATTATTTTATTTCTCAGCCGGTGTGGGAGGTAGCCGCATTTTAAGTTTCTTCGGGTCAGTTTTTTAAGAACATCATTAAGTAAACGACTGTGGCACTGTTATCTGCAATA
>NQII01002457.1:19316-68243 GCA_002778355.1 Clitarchus hookeri | reverse complement strand
ATATATATATCAAAATACTCTGGAACTTTATTTCTTTCTTAAGTAACTAGCGTTCAATTAACTGAGTCTCTTGTTTCTACCTCTGAGCAAGCCGTGGCAACGTAAACATTCGGCAGTGTAACAAGTGCAGAACGTTAACAATATGGCGCCCACCTTTGAGGCTGTAATATTTTTAATATTAGTTAAACGAGAATACGGGCGGAACTTTACAACATGGCGCCCACCTGTGCGGCTGCATTAATATATCTTAACTAGCCCGCGGGAACATTACAATATGGAGCCCAACGGCGAGGCTGCATTATTTTAAATAACGAGTTAACGAATGCACTGCCCGGGAACATTACAATATGATGTAAAAAATGTGCTTGGTTAACCTATTTTAATTGTTGTAGCACAGATATGCTTATCAGGCTTTCACTGACAATAGTTTGTGCAATGTATATTTTTACACAAATATTCGCATGAATTTTTAAAGCAGTGTTTTACCTCCATGATAATGATTTATTCTCTCTCAAAAATACCTATAATATTACCCAGGAAATACAGTATGATCAGTTCTAAAATAATTTATAAGCCAGCAACTTCATTCACACTGTCCGCCAACAAGTGAAAGTTTGTGGTTTACTCGTGTTATAATATTGGCAGTACTGGAGAATCTACCCTGCTGAAGATCAAACCGGGTATTCTACGGTCTGAGGTAAAAGACCAGGCCATTATTGTACTGTAGCTTCACACTTTACTTTAGAGCTTGTAAATATAAAAAAAATTCTGTCTAGCATGTAAATATACAAATTGTTTGGATTTTATTTGATAGAAGTAAAGCTGTGTAGCAACATTACCTCAAATTTGTTGTCAAACACAATATTTAGTCCAAATTAATTTTTGATTAAGTAACAATAAAACCAAAGAATTTGTAACGAATCCGACAAACAAGAGACCAAGGCAAGGTTTTCTCGTAAAGTGACGAGTAGCAGCAGCAGTACGTACCTGAGAGGTGCACGCGGTCGAGGAAGGGCATATGGCGCCGGCCAATCAGCAGGTTGTTGCCGAAGTCAGCGTGAGCTGTGCTGCAGTCTACGGCATACCAGTGGTCACACACCATCATGCGCTGTTGGAAGCGCGTCATGTCCGGGCATGAGTGTGTGAATCGCCGCCCTCCATCACACTGGTGATACCTCTGACAACACAACAACTACCTGTCAACTCACTGCTCTGTCGCACGACACCTACTCATAGGCGCCAAGTATGCCCCCACCAAACACCCAGTAAACAGGAGGAAGAAGGAAGGGGAAGTGGAGGAGGGAGGGGAAGTGTGGAGGAGGAAGTGGAGGAGGAAGGAGGAAGAGGAAGTGGAGGGGAAGTGGAGGAGGAAGTGGAGGAGGAAGGGGAGGAGGAAGTGGAGGTGGAAGGGGAGGAGGAAGGAGGAGGAAGATGAAGTGGAGGAGGAAGTGGAAGGAGGAGGAGGAAGATGAAGTGGAGGAGGAAGTGGAGGAAGAAGAGGAAGTGGAGGAGGAAGGGGAAGTGGAAGGAGGAGGAAGAGGAAGTGGAGGAAGAAGAAATAGATGAGATTTAACTGAACATAGGAACTGTGTCAGAAAGTTAAGACACTTGCCCCCTTCGGGAAACAAGAAGTCAGAGCCTATCACACTACAGATGGTCGGTAGAGCAGAGACCATCATGCAACCTGCGACGACTAGCAATTATTGCCTGTCCAGCACTAGTGGCGCCAACAGTAGCGGACAATGCAGAGATAAAGCAACAGTTCAGGTCCTCTCCACCCCTACCTTACCCAGGGCAACCACAAAGCCGAGCAGGAACTTGGGTCTGTGCCTTGACCGTTTTCAAGGGCACCGCCCACCTGTCGCTACAATTGTTCCGCAGAGTGCTTGAAATCCGCGTTGGTTTAATGAAAACACTTAACGTGTTCCCATTATACAGTTACATGAGAATAAAACACTTCAGACGAGAGACGAGAAAAACACTAACAACATCACGCACAATACAGTATTTATATTCCCGAGAACAACATAGCTCAAATTGCTCTATCACACGGCTATGTTTCAAAATATACTGACCGGAGATATGCCAAACTATTACAGGGCAATGCACTGAGCTTTGCTGCTACATATTTTCCAGCAATAAAATGATAGTATCACTGCTCGACGTGCCATAGGTGGCGCAGCATGGTGAGAACACTGCACGCCAGTTCATAGCCCTGCAGCCAGGTAGACGGAGCCCTTAAGAGACCCGCCCGCCCGCAGTTTGAGTCCAGGAAGTGTGGGAGCGATAAGATCGACTACTGCCACGCGCTACAAGTGCGCGACTCTGAACTGGCGTGCAGTGTTGTCAGAGGTGCACCTATCAATTTATTGGTGGAAAGTCTGTAGCAAGGTTCAACGCATGCCCCTAGATTACTCGTGCGCTTTGAAAAAAGCTGTTTTTAGCTATGTTGGAGTGGTATTTAATGCGCGTAACATCTCGGAAGTAACCGATAGGCATGGTCTGAAGTGTGCGTTCTTTTCGTAGACTAACACACTGCACGCACGTTAACCGCAGCATGGTGCTGTGCTGTCACTCACCTGGCAGTCACTGGCTACATCAGCGTAGTATCCGGGCGGCCTGCCCTCGCACGAGAAGACCTCTTGCTCAGCCGCCGCCTGCAACAAAACACGCCCGTCACTTCCGTCGCAGAGATGGCGGTCGTCGCCGTACGGCGGAAACCACACACACCTTCACCACCTATCTCAGGTAAGAGCCTGTCTTACGAATGCACTTTGACAGTTAGAAAGGCAGTCCTGTATAGAGCTGACAGTCGCGTTTCCCTCTGCCACAGATGACGATTACAAACACATCCACCGGCAGTCAACCTGCCCTGTACATCAACAAACTATCAACACGCGCACTCGTTCGTGAGACAGACTACAGGTTCGGATACTACGTTGGGAAATGATGGGTGAAAACGCGCATGCGCTGTAGGCATGAGGCCGCAGACACTCGTACCCGGTTTAACTGTCCTGAACCGAAATCCGGTGTAGCTGCAGTTGTTACACCAACGCGACTGGCCGCGTTCCGATCCTAGATCGCCCGATCTCTGTTCGAAGTTGGGATTGGGATGAAACACTGTTGTGATCGGCTCTCATTTCATGATGCAACTGTTTATTTTGAAGTTCGAAGACAACAAGTTTCTTGTGGACATTGCAAAATTTTTGTTTCAGTTCTCTGTTAATTAGAAACAATTTGCACGCACTTTTTTTCGTTATTTTTAAAACCAACATTACTCTAGGTAGTGTACATAGAACTAGATGGGGGCGATAACTAATCTGTTAGTAGTTGTACGAATTTTACTGAACAATATTCAAGAGTGTGTAATGTTTCAAATCCCCAAAAAACAATTGTGTTTGGCGCTATCTGTCGGCGTATTTTAAAACTACATTTGTCGGCTACGGTTGCTCTTTCGCGAGCAAAATTCCGACGTGAGACCTAGTTTTAGACGTAGTTCGTGCGGAAAATTAGGACAGTTTCTGATATTCAGAACGGCTTTTCCAGTTTTCCGTTGTTTGCTCGAAGGAATAAGCATGAATTTCGTTATCTTTCCAAAGCATTAATACATATTTAAATAAATAAATGCAATGGATTTCAAGTCTTTGTAATTTGTCTCAATTTATATTTTACAACCGTAAAAAAAAACCGAATCCATATATAAACTATTTAAATATTACTAAGTTTATTTCTAATGAATACATATATTTAACAGTGCTTTTAGACACTTCTCTGATCTGGGATAGAGATTTCGAACCACCACACTCGGTGGTTCGAAATGAAGTTCATCTCGATCTTAGATCAAGTTCGGACGTAATCTCGGATCGAGAGATCAACCTCAATGCAACCGGCCCTAAGTCACACTCCAGTCTTTACCAGGAAGGATACAGCAGGGCGGAGCTGACAAAGTCACTTCTAAACACAAGGAAGCACATCTCAATGTGATACACAAAGGCAACAGGTGGAAGCGAAACAGAATTGTTCTAATAGCAATTAAGACAAATTTAACACGTGTAGGGTTTACTTACACCTACAACTCAAATAACCAGTACTTTATAACACAAACTTACGCACGGACTACAGGCAATTTGCAACATATTTAAGTGAAGATGCTTAAAAGCAGCACAAAATACACTATTTCTATGATGTAAGGCGATCAAACCACTGCATTAAAGCTAATGTTCATAAAATTGAAATACACAACCCTTACATAACATTGACATTTCATATTATGTTAAATGTAAAGTAAACTACTTATTGCCACGAGGGGCCGCGGTGACTGAGCGGTTAGCCTGCTCGCCTCCCACCAAGGCTAGCCGGGTAGTGGGAATCGTGCCGGACAATGCCGCTGGTCGGCGGGATCTCCCGTTTCCACGCCCTTGCATTCCGACGCTGCTCCATTCTTACTTCATTTCATCCTCATCGGCTCTCAAGACCTCGTTGCTAAGAACCGCCCAGGATTTCAGTTTCTCAAACATTTAACTGATATTGTTTGGTTTGATAGTTTCTTCCCGTGGTCGAGAGGCAGGAGGTGTTGCAAGGGGGAAAGCGAGACCGTGCAGACGCCCGCGGATCCAGCAACATGTCTCTGTCGCCTATCGTCTTGCAACACTACACGACACGGGCCTGTCCTCTCCTCACGACACTGCGGCGAGAACTCGCGAGTTCCGACACACCGTTACGCAAAGCATTGCCTACCCCCTGCCTACAATGACTTTTATCCACGTCACATTGCTCAACACTCAGAAGTTCATTTGATGACACGCCAAACAGAATTAACATTCAACCTCCCGCCCAACTCCCTAAACATCGGCAACAGAAGGCCTTTCCAGCCCAGCACACATGCTCGCACATGCAAGCACATGCTCGCATATGTGATAGCAGTTTCTGCGGCTCCATCAGTTGAACTGAGTGGACAGATCTGGGCGGCTCTTAGCAGCGAGGTCTTAAGAGCCGACGACGGTGGAAAGAGGNGTCAGTTGAACTGAGTGGACAGATCTGGGCGGCTCTTAGCAGCGAGGTCTTAAGAGCCGACGACGGTGGAAAGAGGCGATAATGGAGCAGTGCCGGAATGCAAGGGCGGGGAAACGGGAGATCCCGAGAAAACCCGCCGATCAGCGGCATGGTCCGGCACGATCACCACATGCTACTCGGCCGGGATACGAACCCGGTTCGCCTTGGTGGGAGGCGAGCAGTCTGACCACTCCACCATCGGAAACGATTGTGAAACACTTACGCAGAGACGGAAATAGGAAACAAATTAGCATTACGGCGTGAGAAATTTCTCAAAACTAATCGTAAGCGGACACTTCTCAAAAATGTTGAACAGTTTTCAAATTATAACTATATGCGACCTGGCCAGACAACGCCCTTAAATAACGGTTATTCCAAGAACACTCCAGCAGCGGAATAAGAAATGGCGGAGGGAAGTGGCTAGCTGCGTTGTACTGTGAACTAGCGGACGACGAGAGCGGCGACGCCAAGTCTTGCCCCCCTTTCCCGTCAATGCTTGTTGTCATGTAAGTCTCATTGTAAGTAGCTGTGTCTATTATAATTAAAAACCCTACAATATTTTAATGACATTTTCTAGGACAGAACTGAAAGTTGATAGTTTTGTTACCATGCATAAATGTTGTACGTCACAGTCAGCAAAAATCGCTTTAGGTAACAAACAGTTTACGATATGTATTCTATAAAACAGTGTTACAAACTATAGCGACAATTGCGTATATTTTCTGGACATATTGCCATGTTAAAGCCTACAATTCTGAGGAAACGACACATGCGAAGCTTGATTGTATTTCTCTCCTTGGCCGTCGCAACGCTTCCTTGCAGCTGGACGTGACCTTGAAACGTTCAAAACTTCTTACCATAGTCCATTCACGGTTACTTGGAACTTATCTGAAGCTCTGCTTCCATAATGTTCCTCCGCCTCGTGCGAACCAAGTTAACTAGGTCTAGAAAATTATCCATTAAGAACAACACACTGCATTAGTACACATTCAGTTGTAATAATATTTTGCACGAGAACTACCAACACAGATATTATCTCACAGTTTTTATTCATGTTTATCATAAATGAAATATCATTTATAAATAAAATATTGGTAAAACTTAAATTTATCAAAAAATAAGACATTACAAGGGATAGAAAACGCTTTTGATACATTGCATGTTTAGGAAATAGCTAAATACGTCATGCTTGGGGTGATTTTTCAAATGTTTGTTTTAAAAAAATGTGAAGAAACCGCGAATATACTATAGGGACTCCCTTAAAAGCCTAGTCACTTTTACGACGACTAAGTCAAACAGCTGNTGAAGAAACCGCGAATATACTATAGGGACTCCCTTAAAAGCCTAGTCACTTTTACGACGACTAAGTCAAACAGCTGGCAACTTATCGCTCTTCACGTTTCAGCAGAATTTTTCTGCGTTTCCGTTTCGGTGTTTGGTTGCTGGCTGAGTTTACGACCATGTTGGTTCGTCCTGCTGCCTAGCGGTCCATTCACAAATTATATTTGATATAAACGTGCGTGTACTACAGTTAACGCTTACTTCCTACTTTCGACGTGGTTCGAGCGAGGAACTACGACGAGTTATGATTGGATGTTGGCATTCAGGCCGGCCGGTGGCCATAATGGATCCAGGTACCCTTAACCCGATGCACTTTGACCTTGAAAACCCAAAATATCCCCAAAATCCCAACATTTTAAATTTAAAAAAACTTAAATTTTTGGAGGTATCCTACAACCCCTCCACCATCTTGGTAGGCGTCACAGCCACCATCCGACATCTTGGTTTTTCGTTTGTTATTTGTTTATACATTGCTGGAGTATGTCTGTCACCTTCGTTCGACTGCCATGTTGAANAACCCCTCCACCCATACTCATTCCGCCATCTTGATATGTGAAGTCCACCATCTTGGTAGGCGTCACAGCCACCATCCGACATCTTGGTTTTTCGTTTGTCATTTGTTTATACATTGCTGGAGTATGTCTGTCACCTTCGTTCGACTGCCATGTTGAATTTCTTATATTTTCATCANTATTTGTTTATACATTGCTGGAGTATGTCTGTCACCTTCGTTCGACTGCCATGTTGAAGTTCTTATATTTTCATCACGTATGTGATGTTACTTTACTCTGCTCTCGGATTAGAGTTCTGGAAGGCCGCCCAGAGGGGCAGACGTCCTTCTGGCTGGATTGGACAACCCTCCCCTCCCCCTGCACAAGGCCAATGAATCGCTGGAACGCTGTGAAAGCAGCTGCCACAACGGCAGCAGCTGGAACGTGTTTGTAGGGGGGACGGCCGGCTGCATCCCACAGGACAAAGGGCTAGAGCGGCCTCCCTTCATGCACGATCCTCCCGGGTACACTAAACGTGAAACTCACTTCTCGACTACGTCTTATAACATGTTGAGCCACTACACAAGAGGTCACTCACTCACTCACATTACGATTACAAACTCCCTGTGCATGTACAGTCNAACATGTTGAGCCACTACACAAGAGGTCACTCACTCACTCACATTACGATTACAAACTCCCTGTGCATGTACAGTCTGTGCCGAGCGCATGGACCGGGTATTGACAGTTAAACCACTCTCATCAAGTTGCAAGAAACACAACTTAACTAAACTGCATTACAAATATTACTAACGAACTACGTCAATCCTAGTTTTAACTATCCTCGAAATGATGCAATTTGGTAGGTACTTTCATAACTGGGCTGTACCAGACAATTATGCTTATAGTGAAACTGAATGTCCCTTCAAATCCTGTGCACGGGCCTGTCCAGTGTACTACTTCTGTGACATGAACATTAGAACACACACAAATAATATTGTACGCTTCATATTCTCCTAGTTTATGATAAGTAATTTAAAAATTGGTAGAGAGCCAGCCTTATTCATTATGCTAGCAAATTAGCTTCAACACTTCTGTATACAATCACGAAACCTAGAAAAAACCTACAACAGCCACATTGAAGTCATTCTGCCACTTGGCGACAATGNAGCAATTTGCACATTGGGATATAAATTATTTTAGTGCCACTTGGCGACAATGGCGGGACGGCAGTTGGTTGGTTGAATACTTGTACTGTATTGAGCGAATGACAATTCCCTACTATTCTTTCAGACGTATGTAACCGTTTCAAAATTCGCAGCGCAGTGAAATTTGTGTGCCTGGGTTGCACAGCTTGTAGCGATACGAATGATACTGATATTTATTATCACAGCCTGAATTTCCCGACTAAGATTTCCGTTGTCCCGGAACTAGGATTACCGGACATGTTCTCTTCTTGAAACCTTGTAAACTGTCCGGCCGGGTAAAAAAAAAAAAAAACAACACAAATGTTCTCTTTTCCAATAAGTTAGACAGAAAAAAAAATAGAAACAAGTTAGAACAAATAAAATCGTTAAAGAAATACTATCGCAGTATATCTGAACCGGAGTTGTGCGAGAGTGATAAACTGCCGATTAAAAACATTGTTCCCAGTGCTTACGTACAACTGTGTTCTGTGCGAATATTTCCATATTATTTGCTTGCAACATATTCCGTAGTGCCTACAAACTAAATGCAATTGACTTTCATATTCAGAGTGAACATGGTTATCACTTTACCTGGTTGCAAAAAAATATATTTTGTATTACTTAACAACTATATGGACCCGCATGTTTAATACAATTCTGCGACATTGTAATATATTTTAACAGATTACGTATATTTCCATTGTAAAATTCGTGACATTCCCTCCCGAGTGTTTTTTTTAAGAACATGTCCTCTTTTTGAGCACATGTCTGATAATCCTACCCAGAACACACTTCAATTTGAAAAAGGAACATCCGAAATGTTTTCAATACTTCAGTCTAAAAATACTGTCCGCGCCAGACGCCTAGTCCTAAGATAGGCCCGGGCACGGCTAGGCGCTGTAGCGGGCGCAGTTATAGTAATTGCGCGGTCAGCTAGAAACATTTCCCAAGGTTACCATTCACACTATAATGTATTCACGGTAACTTCAAGATTTTCTGAAGCCCTGCTAAAGATCTACTTTCCAGCCCATTTCGTATCCTTCTGCCAAAGGGTAAACAAACATTGCCATGTGGCAGTCACATGGCAATGTTTACATTCCACTGTTTGTGAGTACATGTGTTCGTACATGCACGTACCCATCATAAAAGTAATGTATATATTATTAATGGATATTCCACAAGCGTAAAGTTTTTAATCTTGAGGATTTCACACAAAAGAATATGTGATGCAAACGAAAAACATTTCATTATATAAACCCAAAATGTGAGTATTAAAAATGAGATGTTTCGTGTGCGTGTCTGTCTCTCTCTCTCTCTCTCTCTCTCTCTCTCTCTCTCTCTCTCTCTCTGTGTGTGTGTGTGTGTGTGTGTATATATAGGTTTGATTTTGACTGGGGGATTGGGTGGGGGAGAAAAACTTTCACTTTGATTACATATTATAGACACAATACTTTGCAATGAAATGTGTCAACATTCAAGGAGTCCATCCAACAACATTAACATGGCAACGCCAATCTCTCATAAGCCCCCGGATGGCCGTGCTGTAGAGAATTTGTGCGATTCTTGTTTAACCTAATATTTCATTTATCGGTTTTTTTATACTAATATCAGCTCTTTATTATTTGATTTTTCATAACGTATGACTTTAATTTGTGCTAACCTTCTCGTACAGATTCCTTTTGCTTTTGAAATCTGTATAAGAGATTACTCATAGTGCGTTCTAACGTGTTTAATATTTTTCAAATTTATTTCAGGTTTGCTTAAAATTTTATTTACTGTATTTTACGTTGTATGTTGCGGTAGTTTTTGTGTGCAGTCATGAGTTCTAGCAAGGTGAATAAAAGAGAAGTCACCAACGCCAACAGGACATCATTAACCTCACCGAATCGTTGTATTCACTAATTAGCTGAGGGGAAATGAAACCCTGCAACGTCGCGGAAAGAGCGGCAGAAATGTTGAAACTCTCCAGATCTACAGTGCTAAGGTATGTTAAAATATCTGTAGTATTAACCATTGCGTTTGCAAGTTGTGTGTGTTAAGATCAATTACGTTGGCCCACGAAATGTGTTTACAAGAACATAAAGAAAATTTGTTAATAACTTGATAACGTCGTCGAACGTTGTCTACGTGTATTTTTAACGTTTTATTTTGGTAATTATTAAGTTTATAGGGTTTCCTGTAAAAATAAAAATAATTCATTGAAAATCTTATATTTCCACTCTGCTAATGATGCAGAACACGAATATACGAGGGGCATTAACGTCCGACTAATTTCGTAATATGTGCCCACCTAACCTAACAGAACCTAACCCCACGATGAGTGAATCACTATTTTACATTTTTTAACTAACCTAGGATTGTAGGGTTATATAGTAACCAATACCTGCCACCTATTAAACTAACCTAAACTAACACACGGCAGAGCATATCACATTGTCACACATCATTTGTAAACAAACCCTTGTATGTTTTTGGTATCAGTAACTGTAGTTGACCCAGTAACTGAATTATGGTCCTTTTTAAATTATGCAAATTAGGTTGGCTATGTAGCACTGAAAGTGAAAAATATGACACTGATAATTTACAATAACTAAAAGACAATGGCTGTAGAACAGTGGTGTTGGGGAAATGCATTAATACACAATTGTTTTCTTAAAAGATTATGACTGCGATTTCATCGATTACGATGTCCTCTCATGTTTAGTGAAGTGATACAGATATGTTTAATAGTAGGGGAAGTTCCAGTTATATCGACTGTAATCTATTTAGTGACGTATAACAATGGCAATTAATGCCGCAATGTAACTTATAAATACAAAACAAGCTCCTTCTTCAGAATCTTAAAATGCACCATCTCTCCATAACCTATATAAAATTAATTGACTATAACAAACTCACTATAGAGGCAATTTTCCTTACCATTGTCAGTTGTCTTTATAATAAATTTCCACTGTATATATTGGGTTGTTTATGAAGAATCCCTCGCAGGGGTACACAAATTCCAACACAAAGTAGTTTTTATTTTTAATTACACATTGTAATACCACCTTTTGGTTAGGTGATTCATACACTCACATTTGAGTCTATATAACCCTACAATCCTAGGTTAGTGTAAAACCCAACAATCCTAGGTTAGTTTAAAAATGTAAAATAGTGATTCACCCATCGTGGGGATAGGTTCTGTTAGGTTAGGTGGGCACATGTTACGAAATTAGTCGGACGTTAATGCCCGTCGTATATTCGTGTTCTGCATCATTAGTGGAGTGGAAATATACCATTTTCCGTGAAATTATTGTTATTTTTTTTACAGAAAAGCCCCCTAAACTTAATAATTACCCAAATAAAACGTTAAAAAGACACGTAGACAACGTTCGACGATGTTATCAAGTTATTAACAAATTTTCTTTATGTTCTTGTAAACACATTTCGTAGGCCAACATAATTGACCTTAGCACACACAACTTGCAAACGCAATGGTTAATACTACATATATTTTAACATACCTTAGAACTGTGGATCTGAAGCGTTTCAACATTTCTGCCGCTCTTTCCGCGACGTTGCAGGGTTTCATTTCCCCTCGCCTAATTAGGGAATACAACGATTCGGTGAGGTTAATGATGTCCTGTTGGCGTTGGTGACTTATCTTTTATTCACCTTGCTAGAACTCATGACTGCACACAAAAACTACCGCAACATATAACGTAAAATACAATAAATAAAATTTTAAGCAAACCTGAAATAAATTTAAAAAATATTAAACACGTGAGAACGCACTACGAGTAATCTCTTATACAGGTATCAGAAACGAAAGAAATCGGCACAACGAGAAATAATAAAGAGAGGATATTAGTAAAAAAAAAAATAAACCAGTAAATGAATTATTATTGGTTAAACAAGATAATCGCACCATTTCTCTGGCACGTGTGTCGACCACATCTCGCCAACAACACACGGAACGAAGGTTTGTAAACAAATGGCCGCTCTACTTTCACCTTGAGCGTGATCTTGTGAGTATGCAAGAAACATTGAAATCAAAGTACGTTAGCATCACGTCATTAATAATTGGCATAATAAGATACAAGTCTTTTCGAAATCCATTTGTAAGTGATAAATTAACAATTACATTAAAACTTTAGAACTATTTCCTCTCTTTGTGCTGGCAACCTAACGGCATAACTGTATCCGCGCTCGCCGCTGTTTGTAATGTTATATGCATGTGGCTAACGGCTAGGGTGATTTTTCAAAGGTTCTTTTCAAAAGTATCGAAGATACCGTGAATGGATTATAGCCTGGTTCAGTTCACATTCACACCCGTCACGCCCAGCAAAGCTGTCCACGTCTACATCTTCTAGCATTCCCATTTTGGTGCAACAAGTTTACGACCATACTGGTTTGTTGTTTAAAACCAATATCCCGATGCAATTGCACGAGTAACTAAAGGTTATATATGTATATTAATTCTATTTTTCGTCAATTAGAAAATGTTACAATATCTAATTAAATGATTTCAAGCGTGTCGTAAAGGCGAGTTTGACGAAGGAAAGACTACACACTATAGGATGTTCACGGTAAAGTGAGCACTTTTGAGAAAGTGGTAACCTTTTTTTTTTGAGACATTTTTTTTTATCATTTAACCATTTTAAAAATTAAATATAGCTATGTGAGTAAACACTGCCGCATACGGAAGTTAACGTCTAAGCCAAATGAGAGGGCTTTGGAAAGTGTTCAATATACACTATATACAGTGAGCAGCCCATGTGATGCGCATGCAAGTCGTCCTCGGCGCCCCCGCACAACGCGACCAGCTAGACGGACCCTTCAAGATGCTTCCCTGGTCGCCATACGGTCCTACCTCACTGTCAGCAGTTGTGTCTATTACAATCCTTCAAAAACTATACTACATTTATATATATATATATATATATATATATATATATATATATATATATATTTCCAGGACAGAAGTCAAAGTCGATATTCCGTTCATAAATTTGGGCACTCAAACACAAATGTGGCCGTCGAAAAGAATCGCTATAAATAGCTCTATGTTTATTCCCATTTAAATTTTTTTTAAAGCAACAGCGACAATGCCGTATTAAAACATGTTATGCACTTAAGAGCCAAAAAACAAATAACACTGAGGTATGGAACCAATCAGAGTAACGCGATGCGGTCGGCAGCTAGATCGGTTACTGCTGCTACAATGGCAGGTTATCAAGATTTAAGTGAGTTTGAACGTGGTGTTATAGACGGCGCACGAGAGATGGGACATAGCATCTCCGAGGTAGCGATAACATTAGGATGTTCGCGTACGACCATTTCGCGAGTGTACCGTTAATATCCGGAATCCGGTAAAACATCACATCTTCGACATCGCTGCGGCTGGAAAAAGATCGTCAAAGAACAGGACAGACGACGACTGACGTAAATCATTAAACGTGACAGACGTGCAACCCTTTCTCAAATTGGTGCAGATTGGAATGGTGGACCGCCCTGCTGGTTTCATGGTGTGAATTGCCTCCTGCATACCTTCAGACATTAGTCAAGTCCATGCCACGTCGTCTTGCGGCACTTCTGCGTGCTCAGGGGGCCCTACACGATATTAGGCAGGTGTACCAGTTTTTTTTTGCTCTTCAGTGTAATATCACCGCTCAAACGTTCGCTATTTTCCATGCCGTCGCAATACTTCCTTATGGGTTAATGTGACCTAGAGGCGTTTAATACTGTTAACTAGGAATTCCCTAATGGCCACTTCCAGATTATAAATGCTATGTTTTATATATGTAACGCCGCTGTAACAGCAAACGCACAGTACAAAATGAAACAAAGTATTTTACGAACATTAATATTAACACTATGTTTTATATGCCCCCCCCCCCCCGAAGTATTATACGGTTAGGTTGGGCGCTGTATGCACCGTTTCCTTATCTCGAAGACAAATCTTTGATGCCAGAGAAGGTAGCTACTCATCAGCTGATTTGTTGATCGGCGTGAGTGACACTTGTTAGCCACGGCACCCTTGCTATCTTCGCGAACATTCACCAGCGCCGCCTTCTGTAGCTGAACTGCGGGCGACGAGATAATGTTTCCAGGCCGGATGTTATGAAAGAAGCAGGAGCTGCGCACGCACCCCCTTCCTATCCCAACACACGACAAGCGCCACTAGCGTACAACACAATCAGCTCTCTACTCCACTACTCAGTTTGTACCCCACGTGTCTGTCTGGTTTCAAGACTCGTCCAAGTCCAAACTCAACAACTCGGCATCACACAAGTGCCGGTGCACGCATTGAGCGCGCGTCGTAAATTGGATTTGGTGTTTTAAAGTATTTAAATTGTCTTACGGCAGGGGCGTAAAACGCGCGGATTTATGTAATATAAACACTAATCCAGGTATCGAAAGAATGATTAATTCCTTTTGATGCGAAATTTTCTGTAATTAATATACTTAATGTGATTAAATATTACGTTATATTAATAATACATAGCTGGATCATACGTATTACTTTTAAATTGATGTATTTGAGGTTATTGCGAGTTTGACGCTTGCGAGTGAGTGAAGGGTGGGCGGCTCAACATCGAGGTGTTGAGAGCCGATGAGGGTGTCTGAGATGAGTATGGAGCTGCGGCGAAATGAAAGGCAGGGGGGAAAGTGGAGATCCCAGAGAAAACCCGGCGACCNTAATTCCTTTTGATGCGAAATTTTCTGTAATTAATATACTTAATGTGATTAAATATTACGTTATATTAATAATACAAAGCTGGATCATACGTATTACTTTTAAATTGATGTATTTGAGGTTATTGCGAGTTTGACGCTTGCGAGTGAGTGAAGGGTGGGCGGCTCAACATCGAGGTGTTGAGAGCCGATGAGGGTGACTGAGATGAGTATGGAGCTGCGGCGAAATGAAAGGCAGGGGGGAAAGTGGAGATCCCAGAGAAAACCCGGCGACCNCTCAACATCGAGGTGTTGAGAGCCGATGAGGGTGACTGAGATGAGTATGGAGCTGCGGCGAAATGAAAGGCAGGGGGGAAAGTGGAGATCCCAGAGAAAACCCGGCGACCAGCGGCATCGTCCGGCACGATTCCCACATGCGAGCCAAGTTAGCTTGTGGTGGGAGGCGAGTGGGCTGACCACTGCTGTAGGCGGCGACGTGACCCACTTGGTGGAGTCGGTCTCGGGAGTGTTATGTAGGAAGTGGGCGGCATTAGTGTCCGAGTCACGACGATGCGCCCGCGGTGAAAGTGTCCATGCCTTCCCAGAGGAGGAACTCCGTGGGGCGAGTTGCGCAACTCCTCCGCCCCCCTAATTACGTGTCTGGTTGGCGGCTAATAGCCCCCTGCTCTGGCTCGGTCCTTACTCCCTCCCGCCACAGCCGCGAGTGCAGGCTACAGCGGACAGCAGGTAACGCCCCTCCTGCGAGTCGAGGGAACCAGCTCCGCCACTCACATCTGCATATCATTCTGTACGCACTGCCAAGCTTTTGTGGTCCGAGTGCATTTTCTCACCGTGTTTTGTTTGATCTATTTTACATGCATAATAGTACATTGATATTGGTAAAGTCATACAAATATATTATGCACAGGGTTACAACGGACATATCTTATGCAAATACACGCTGGCGAATATATAAACAAATAAGTAATGTAAAGTCAACACTGTGTCTTCCTTCCTTTTTTTGTCCGTGGAAAAAAAAGGGGGTCTAGATCTGTGCGGAATGAAATAATATACAGTTTGAGTATAAAAGAATACCCCCCAACTTTGAAGGTCTATAATATCAAAACCAAACAACCCACAACCTTGATTGACCAACCAAATGAACCGTGGAACCGTTAAGTTTGTTTACCATACATTCACGAAAGTTCAATGTAACCACCACGAGCTGCCCGAACGACATCTACGCGATAATCAAACTCGTTCCACGCTTTTTGTCAGCATGTCTGGTGTTACGGTTTGGATGGCGTCCGTAATTCTCGTTTTGAAGTCGTCAGTGTTAGCCGGCAATGGTGGACGAAACACTTGATCCTTTATGTACCCCCATAGAAGAAAATCGCACGTGGTAAGATCCGGGCTTCTTGGGGGCCAGTGATGAAGAGCCTGGTCACCAGCTGCTCCTCGACCAATCCAGCGTTGCGGCGACGTCTCGTTCAGGTATCCGCGAACAGCTAGGTGGCAATGGGATGGCGCACTATAAAGGAAACATCAGACCGTCCCCTTCACATTGACGTGTTGAATGCGAGCTCGCTACCCCCTCACCACCTCAAACAAAGAGGTACGAACGCCATCCAAACCGTAACACGGACATGCTGACAAGAGCGTGGAATTATCGCATATATGTCGTTCGGGCCGCTCATGATGGTCACATTGAACATTTATGGATGTATGGTAAACAAACTTTACGGTCCCACGGTTCATTTGACTGGTCAATCAAGGTTGTAGGTTGTTTGGTTTTGATATTACATACCTTCAAAGTTGGGGTATTCTTTTAAACTCACCCTGTAGTTGTTAATGTTTATGATTTAAGCATTCTTCTACGGAATAGAAAGCGTGTTCTGTAAAAGAAAATATTTTTCTGCTTTTAATGAGTTCTGTGTTAGAGAAATACTTTCTTGTAGATGAGGTTTGTAGGAAGGCACTTTTTGTATCAATTTTAAATTAACTCTGTTTTCTCACTGCGGTGTTTCGGTTGCAATTAGACCAACATTTGTGCTATCCAAAAGGTATACCGGATGATCCGAAACAACACCAACAACGCTTAGCATGTTGTGCGGGCTGGCAAACCGATCATTTTCCAATTAGAGGAGCACATGTCCGGAAGAACAATACATGGTTCGGGCGCTGTGCGCTGTCGAAGTTTGACGACAACGCTTCGGATATGGAGTTGGGCATGCGCACCATCAACCCAACAAGAGCATCAAGCGGTGCAGTATATTACAAAGGAGGTACTATTCACAGAGCAGAGTAACGCACGTGGTTGTGTGCTGAGTACAGTCTGGATCTTACCTTCAAGAGTANTCAATACACGTGGTTGTGTGCTGAGTACAGTCTGGGTGGATCCGTGCGATATGGTCCTCCTCTGATGGCACAGGAATCTGATACATCTTACCTTCCAGAGTACCCAAAAGGGAATAGTAAAAAGTGACTGCGTCGGCCATGGAGCAGGACCCAACAGTGCCCAAGCCATTGNTGTGTGCTGAGTACAGTCTGGATCTTACCTTCAAGAGTACCCAAAAGGGAATAGTAAAAAGTGACTGCGTCGGCCACGGAGCAGGACCCAACAGTGCCCAAGCCATTGTCTTCCGGCCATGGAGCAGGACCCAACAGTGCCCAAGCCATTGTCTTCCGGACATGGAGCCTCTCTTGAAGAAAGATCGGTTTCCCGCACAACACAAAGAGCGTCGTCGATGCGAGCTTCCTTCAAGTACGCCGAAGGACGACACTCGCTTACTGTGCAACTTGCCAGATCCCTCCTGCTGGCGACAGGTATTCGTGGCGCACGGGAAGGACAAGAAGACAACGGGATAACCTGATTGCGGGTCATAGACACCAGAGTCCCCACTCGGTGACGCAACTTGGTGTGAACGCCGTGGGCAAGTCTGCCGAGCACTGGAGTCCACGAGCTAGAGGAACGTCTTGTGACTGGGGCCAACATGGTGCGCCGGGTCCGACCTCTACGTATTACGTTGTTGGACTTGACGCCACATTCCGAAAATACACAGCATTACAGGCTGTTCAATGTCAAATGAGTACTTTAAAGCCCTCCTACTTGGAATAATATTCAATAAGTGTATTTTATTTTAGCCCTAGACGTTAACTTCCGAATGCGGTGGAATATACACACTGTGTTTATTACTTACATAGCAATATTTATTTCAAAAGGTGGTTAAAGGATAAAATTTGGCTGAAACGAAAAAGTAACTAGGGCACACTTATTTGTATGTGTAAAAATTATATATAAAAAGTAATAGCACTAGGTACTGCACGTAGAGGTGGCCCGAGGAATAGAATGTCTCGTGTCGTCAAAACAAACCTTCGTTATCCATATATTAATAATTTGAAGGCTGGCATTTTCAATCATTTTCAAATGTAGTATCCAACCTAACGGATTCGCCTAAACAAGATAAAAAGTTATCTTGCAATTTAAACTAAACCACGACCAACTTAGCATAGTATGTCCTGCTTTCACTTTAGCATAAACATTCAAAAGTAGCTTTGTTCCTCATATCCAAGTACAGTAGTACGGGCTCGTCAGAACTGCCATTTTAAATACGCATTATCACAAATTGAACAGTGTTAGGGAAACACATTAAATAACGAATGCTTCGCTCTTCAGAGCCAGTAAACGATGCGTATTAAGTAGCCGAGCTGAACCAAGGCATTTCAAATATGTTCGTCAAAGTGGGACTCCATTAACAGTTAACTATTTTAGGGCTGTACTTATGCCTAAACACAAATCTATTAGTCTGAAGCTATTATTGTTAGCATTTTTGTGTGTATAAATGCCAAAATAATAACTTTCAAAGTTTGTGTGTTTGTTGCGTTTAGTCATTCACTTTAAATGTTTTTTTTTTTTTTTTCAAACAATTTTGAAGAACTTTGGAACTTTTTAAAAAATTAATCTTTAATGTAAACTTTTTTAGATAAACTTTAATATTTAGTTCATTTTCCAGACAGGTCAGGATTTGTATTATGCACATGCTTCCCCCAGTACCATACAATCCTGCTTAAGCGACGATCCTCTGCTCATGTGAACATCTTCAAGTAATCACTCTCTTGGGGCAGAGGTTGGGAATCACTTTGGAAGAAAGCTACCCAAGGTCTTCTGGTTCCAACTCAACAACAATGTGTAGGTTATTTTTAAATGCAGCGTGGAAGACTGGTCCATCACATATTCTTGTAATATTAAACAGAGAAACTGGTATATGATTTCAAGTAGTTGCTACTCTGGACATGTTGTGAAAGTGCCTACCTACATCCAGACTGAGGCACGTGGCTGGAAGGTTGAGTGCCCATTAATTATCGGGGGAAGCAAACTGCTGCAGTAATGAGGCAAATGCTCGAGACACGAAGGGAAGGGAAAGGAAGGGAAGGGAAGGGTACAAGCCTCAGGCAGGTTGGATGGCACGGCGATTAGCGGATGGGGGAGCTGGTATTTCCGCAGGTAAAGGTGAGGGACCACTCACCTGGGCCTTCTGCATGCGACTGACACGAGCCGCCCAATCATGTAGTGGCACGTAGGTATTTGTATTTACTATCAACATTAAGGAAATGCAATACTCTACAACGGATTAATGTGCATGTACTCGTAATAATGGAATTATTCGTAAACGCCAATAAACATACAAATAGATGCGAAATTAAGTTCCTTATACAACATAATTATTCTGACACTACTTACCATCCAGCTTTCTTCAGCCCTGGAAGACAGTATCTTTAGAGGTACAAGTTCCAGACACGCCACAGAGTTTAACACTGACTATGTTGTCGAAGAAACAGTACGGGCAAAAGGAAAAGGAGACAACACAAAGACAAGCATCACGAGAAAGGCGAAAGCTTTAGAAACATTGCCGAAATGCTGTTAATAAAGTGCAGTACAGTGGCCAAGATAATACATAGATATATGAATGCTGATAGGATAGAGCTGAAACACACCGACCACCTCAAGTCAGAGTCCTCGCAGACAGAATAATCAACCATTGTGAGACAAATAATGTTAGGACAAGTGTTCCTGAGTTTAAGTTGGCTTGTGCAAGTTCAATAAGTCACTGGTGTGTCCATGCCCAAATAATTAGGACACTGAAAAAAATACCAGCAACAATGGCAGAGTCGCACAAAAGCAGCACTACCTTTGCAATTGAAGTTTGCGAAGAAGTATCAAGATAAACATTGGTAAGAAAATAGCCTGGAGAAAACCTAACCAAGAGCTGGGAGACAACAATTTGAAGGGGACTGTGAAATATGGCAGTGGACATATAATAGTAAGGGGATGTATGTCAGCTTCTGGTGTTCATTGAGGACATCGTAAAAAGGAAGACTACCTAAATCTTGTCCTCCTAAGTTTACGAAAAAGTAGAGAAAAACTTGGGACTGCAGGTAAGATCATGTTCTACCAAGAAAACTATGTCAAGTATACCTCCCAAACTACTCATGTATCTGCTCTAAAGTGCTCCATCCTCCACCATAAAGTCCAGGTGTGAACCCAGTCGAACATTATGGTGTAAGAGCGAGAGTCCCCCTACAGCATGTCGGAATTAGACCGCAAGTGCCGATGCCGGCGACACCAGAACTCCTGTGTAAATCGGAAACAAAGATGGACACCAATCGCGCGCTCTAGCGGAAAACAGAAGAAACTAATACGGCGGACACATGCGGCACACACTAGCAGACAAGAGAAACCGAGATGGCAAACAACTGCACGCTCTGGCGGACGAGGAAAACTAAAATGGCGGACACCAGCATGTTCTTGTGGCGAACTTCGAAAACTGTCGGCGGAAAGCAAGATGGTGGGTAGGTTATTAAACGTGTGTGGTTAGAGACTATGCATAATTAGATCCAAGAGAGCAGCCCAAGTTCAATGGCATGCAAGATGGCGGCGGTGATATGGACAGCCACAAGCCACTTGTGCTGGAATCGGCCAAACCTATCTACTCGTGCACGTCAGCACGGAGCCGTGTCAACTGTGGTGCCACTAGCAGCTCTGTTTTGACACTTCCCTCCTTCAGAACAACTTCTGTCTTCGCACTTGCGGCGCTGAAGCGGGCAATGGCCGCACGCACGACCGCGCTCCAGTATGAGTTCTGCGTCGACAACACCAGAACTCATACTGGAGAGCGACTGTGCGTGCGGCACGGCACGGCAGGCATCTCCTGCAGCCTCAGCGACTCCCAGCTCAATCACATCTTCACTTCAGTACCAATCATCAAGGTACAAACTACTCACGGTAAAGCCAGCACTTTTCACGCCCTAGTTACTTTTTCCTTTCACCACTTTTTTTTAAAATAAATATTGCCATGCAAGTAATAGACACAGTGAGTATACTCCACCGCATTCTGAAGCTAACGTCTAGTGACTATTATTCCAAATGAGAGGGCTTTCAAAAGTGCTCACTTTACCACAATAGTCTATATAAGAGTGGCTCCTAACCGAGTACTGCATCCTACTGTACAATTCTACAGGCACAACTCGCTCACTAGTACACACACTACCAAAACTGTCAGAAAAGTACTATTTCTGTTGCATATAAAGGAAGACTGCGTGTATTTTGAAAAATTGTAAATATTAGCTGCAATTTACTTATTTTAATGTTTAAAAAATCAATTACGAGTGTCTTCATATTTCCATCCTGAATGCTTCAGAAAGCATATTTTGCAACAAAAAAAAAACCCATGCTCATCGATTTCCAAAACGAAATTTTTATAATCGAAATGAATGTACATAAAATAAAATAATACTTTTTTTTAACGTTAGTATCTGCAGTTTGTTAGATACAACCATTAAATTTTTATTTTAAAAAATATTCGTGATTTTTTTAACATTTAAATAAGTAAATTCTAGTAAATTAGTCCACAGTGTTACAAAATATGCCTAATACAGAAATCTTACTTTTCTGACAGTGTCGGTAGCATGTGAACTACTTCTTAATTAGCTACATGTACAGTCTGGTGCAGAACTCCCCTGGCGGATACTGTACTTCTACTTTAGCGCAGGGCGCGTACAAACATGCTGTAGCAGGGTAGTTTAGGGATGTTCCATTACGATTCCATTAACGGTGTTATCGATTATTTCTTTCCGAGCTATCGATTTTTGTACCGATTGTCATATACTGTATCAGCTGATGCACGAACGAACAGAAATTAATATTACGTTGGCTGTTCTGAGAGCATTGCCGACCCACATCAGACAAGCAGAAAATACGCAGATAAGAAAGAGTTCGTAGATTAATTAATACACTTTATTTTACGTGGTCATAAAACAGCAGTTTAGTTTTAGAAACGAAACTTCGTGATAAAATAGTAATGTATAGGTGTTCAAAATTAGATGCACAATAAAACGATCTGTATCCAAATGTAAGGAAAAAAATCGAAACCTTTTTCAAGTTTCCAGACTCTCCAACCAAGTGCTGCCATTTTGTGAGGGACAGGAGCGCCATATTGCGAACCATGTGTTACAACACGCCCTTCCACGCTATCTGGTATCCATATCCCGAACTACACTCAGAAACACATTATAGTTTTGTTATTTAGAATAATGTATTTACGCGCATATACAAATGGTTTCATTTTCCTGCGAGCTCTGTATAATTTTTAAAGTAGCATATATTTCATGTACAACGATTTGAACTGCAATTAATTTATATTCGGCCGGTAATCGTTCGTCTACGTAAATTATACGCCATATTGCATATTGTTCTCTTGAAACCCATCTCCTTGTTTCCGTATAAAGTGAGACACGCGTGAATAGTTTTTAAGCAATTCTAATGTTATTCCACGTCACATATTCCCAACTCGAATATATTAGCTATAACGTCCAAAGTGTGATAATAGATACAACAGACAGTCTCGCAAATGTTAACCCAAATTCAGTATTTCGGACAAATTAAAAAAGAGTTAGTAAATATTTAATTATTTGCAACATTTTATGTTTTTACTTTTATAACCTAATATTTTTAGACAGATGTCAGTCTTAAAGTATCTTAAAATTTGTTTAGCATAACAGTACAATGGCAAGTGGATTAGTTGACAGCGTGTTGATAAAAAATACAGCCCCGACTTGACGGACCAGCTGATGGTGGAAGGATACATAGTCAGATGTAAACAGTGGCACTACTTTCGCCGAGCTGTCAAAAAGTGGCCTTCTTATATGGTACAGAATAAATGGAGATCTCTCACACCTCTCCTCCCATACTCAATCCACTAACTCGGTAGATGCAGTACACCATCTTGGTAGGCGTCAACCAAGCCTAGCAGAAAATTGACCCCCGCAGTACACCATCTTGGTAGGCGTCAACCGAGCCTAGCAGAAAATTGACCCCCGCCACTCTCTCTTCCAATATATTTAGTTGACCAATTGCCACGCCTCTGATTCCCATTGGCTAATTGCCCATCCCCTACCAATATATTTAATGACTGCGCCAATGTTTCTCAGTGGCTATTTACTCGGGTGTTTTCGGAAACCTTCGTTCGGCCAATTAGTTGGTTTCCCTCCAACTCCCTTGCAATGTATTTAATTGCTCCGCCAATGATTCTCATTGGCTAATTACTTGGGTGTTTCAGGAAACCTTCGATCCGGCCAATCGGTGGCCTACTTTAATCGCGAGGGCGGACTATTTTTTCGCTCTTAAAAACTCTTTATAAGACGCACCCCGAGCCCCCTCGGGAAAGTAGTCATTTTTCTCGTTCTTGGCCATAAAATATTTCAGGCCATTTTAGCATTTGGAAGGGTGCGCTCGCTTGGTGACTGACAAACGAGACTAGTTGCCGTACCTGCCGAAAGAATTTCTCCTGGTCTACGCACCTTACGAAATTTCGACCATATTCAAGTATTTGCCGGCCTACCTGCAGCAGGACGGAGACATACGGGACTGCCTCCCGTGCAAGGAGTGTTTCGAGGGCTGCACCACCTCGGTTCCCGACACGCCGCATAGCAGGGGTTGGTGCAAGACCCGCCGGCCAGCCCTCGCGACGTCTGCGCCCGTAGAAGACGACTTCGCTGCTGAAAACGTCGTCCGTGTGCGAATTATCTACTCGCAAGCACTACCCGGTGTGGAAACCAACCCAGAACACACAGGTGCCCGGTGTGTATGGACCTCGATGAAGTTTTTAATGACTTTGTAAAAGAAATGTGAAACTCTGTGCGTGCATGGGAACCCAAACATTTTTTATATAACAAAAAAAAAACTAGTGGGAAAAAATTGTTTTGCAACATCGCTCGTTGGGACTCGTACACCGTCAAGCAGATTGCCATCTCGTACAGTGACGAAGAGGAGAAAACCCAAGTTTCCACTTTTTTACCGCCGTGTCCGTGGCAGCACCACGCAACAGGCGTGCCGCCTGCAGACGCACGAAACGCACGGACCAAGGTGGGACGAGGGGAATATTCCGTTCGAAGAAATTCTTGCAATCCTGGACTCTGCCATAATTCCCTATTACCCTGCGTATGTGTATAGAAAGACGTCGAGAGTATGCGATTCGCAATGCGTGCCCCATCGTAACGACTTTGTAGACCTTCACAAGCATTTCCGCTGCCCATGGTTTCGACAGCTCGTCGAGACGTACGCCACAAGACTTAACGAGTTCAAAAATCAAAGGTCTTGCTGTGCCCCGTCCAACGCCGAAGCCGTAAGATTGTGTAGTTATGATAACCCGAGGTACATTAAAAAAAAAAAGACTACACGAGGAACTCATGGTTCCATTAAAATAAAATGTTACGTTTGTAATGCCCTCCAAGACTCAGAATAAATACGTTTAAAAAAAGTATACCTTGTTTTATGCAGAATAATAATAATAATATTGTAGCGTGCGTGCGTACATAAATGTGTTTAAAAAAATATATCGATTTTTATTTTATCTCGAGTTATATCCTGCTTATGTAAGTTTTAAAAACACTGCTGGTAAAGAAAAAATATTTAGTATATCAGTTTTGCTATAATTTAAAGAAAAATATTCAATGAGGCTCTAGCCGTCACATATATATGTGTGTGTGTGTGTGTGTGTGTACGAACGTAATTATTAAGAGGCGCTCATCACTTTACGACAAAAATTGTACTTTTATTTTAGTCTAATATTTTTGTCAGGAACACACTGCCGAAGTTTGTCCCAATGTTTTACAAAACAATACCACGTAGCGATTTTATTGGCCACCACCAGTGACGTCACACAGGTTGAAGACCTTGTAGTCTCGGCCGCTTCGTCGCCAGGCTGGCCGGGGGATGATTGACATATGAATAACCGCCGTCATACCTGCCTCTATTGGAGCCCTGCCTAGACTGCGGGCTACAGCACGAACTTTCTGATCATCACCGCCCTCGGCACCCAAGGTGTGAAGAAGGTTCTGGGTCAGTGCGCCGACCACTATAAATACCACCGCAGCCGGAGGTTTGAGTGTCTGTGATAGCCATCTGGCGAAGTGGCCCTCAGGCCATCGAGGGACGGTGAAGAAGAGATTCGGCAGCAACAAGGGTGTAAGACTGCGGTGTGTGTGTGTGTGTGTGTGTGTGTACACAACGGCGGCTACGAGCGAGAGTGCAACAATCCTGTGGAGTACTTTGCCGAGGTGCCCACCTTTTTTCACGGTCCCAACAGCGAGTATCGTCCCGGACATCCCTGACAAGACACCCCACACTGTGACATTATGTATGACGTGCTTACCGAACAAGAGGCGGCGAGGACGCAACATCGCGCGGTGACGTTACATAACGGCTGATGCGTACTGGCCGGGGCAGAGGGACGCCAACCCCGCCCCGCCCCGCCGTGAGTTCCTCACGAGGCTCATCACACAACATCCCGGTCCACTGGACAGTCCGGAGTTTCTCTCTTATGTAAACATTACATCCCCGCACGTGGCTCTGCGGCCCGGGCGTCCATGTCAACTCCACGTCACACACGGCACGTCTCAGTGGTTCTTTACACTCCCTGATTGGCTGCGCCAGGCTCTGGGAACGGGCTTTACGTCTCCTTAGCTGTTACGTGTTGCGGAAGGTACCCTATTGGCTAGGCTGCCGGCGCTGATCGGCGAACAAGTTTCCAGCAAGTTGCTGGACGGTGAAGCCATTTTGCTGTCGTAAGCGGTATAAGGAGCTGTTCACCAGTGTTTCCTTAAGGTGGTCGCGTATGTAGGGTTAGGTTTGCGCGAGGTACAAATCTATAAAGAACTACGGGTGACGCCGACTGGCGTGTACAGCGGTACCGCCTCTATGCGTCACGGCGCTCAGTCTTTACGTCGGCTACCAAGTCCAGCCCACGTCTGTAACGTAGTTTCGCTTGTATTCGGATCGTATGTTGCGATAGAGCCGTCTTTCGCTATGTTGGAGGGCATGAAAACAGTGAATGCGTGAGTGGTCTCTAAAGTACCACTCCGTCATTGCCCGGAATGTACTTTATTTTCGTAGGTAAACTTACCGCACGCACGTTCAATAGTTCCGTCAGTTTTCAAACGCACTGCAACACATTTCAAGCGAGAGGTAGGCGACCACCGTAGGTACTCCCAGGAACCCCGATCTCTCATGTTACGACGCTCTATGGGCTGTTCTCAAGGAGCGGGTATTACAGCAACGAAACAGAACTGAAAAGCTGTTCCGGCTGCCTTTACAGCAATCGACAGAGCTATTGCTTCGTAAGATATCACACAGGTCATGATACCGCATCATTTTGTACCACAAAAATGATGCTCCTACTGACCTGGACGCGTGAACATCCATCCTGGTGACAGTGAATTTACCAAATATGTCTTATTATTGGAATAGCTTGTACTGTGTTATTACTGGTTATATATGAGTGGGTGACAAGACATGCGGGGCATGGTGAATGCGACATCATTAGATGGTGATTCATGTGTTCTCATTTTACAGTAGATCCCCCTTTTTTACACAAGGGTTCAGAAAAAAATGTTACAAAATACAGAAAAAAGTCAAAAGAAAATGTGTGAAAAATAGCAGAAAATGTAAAACCAGGTTATGTAAAAATAGGGGTTCCACTGTAGTTGGGCAGGACCATGCTGTATTTTGGTGTAGCCTTGGTCTCAACAATTCCAACAAATAAACCAAAAATATTTTAATCCCGAACCTCTCTCCCTCTCCAATTTTTTTTAATTTAAAACTGCTCTCGCACCACCATTCCAATGCGACGGTCACTTTCAGAATTCATATCATACGGGAATTATTTATAATGCACGCGTGGCCTCAGAAGGCATAAATGCATACGGCAGCTGTCGAAATGTAATGGCAGAACATGAACTAATGTAACATTTAACCATTTCTGATCATTTAAATTGTTTGTGAACTGCTTGAATTTTTTAAATGGTCACGGTGAATCTCTGTGGAAAACACGAGGTTGCTGTACAGCCAATGTAACTAAGCGCATGAACAACTGCCCGACTCCGCACCAAAGTACTACACACACAGCGAACTTACAATACATTGTCCCAGAACCCCTATCATTCTGTAACTCATTAATGTTAGTTTTTCTTTACAATCAGGCGCTGGTTCCATTCTTCTAAAAGATGTAGTTCGCGGATTCTAAAACAGGGTGTCTTGAGATCAACGAATGCCTCTGAATATTATGGGGGCACATTGCGAAGTTCAAATTTACACGCAGGTGATAATTTGTAGAAAACTTGTAGTTAAAGAGCTATAATGAATAGGGAAACTGCTGGTGGATCGGACTTGGTGCAGGTGGCGGTACACACAGAGAGACCTACACTCACCTGAGTCTGGTTGGAGTCTGCGTGGACGAGGCGAGCCAGCAGGNGGATTCTAAAACAGGGTGTCTTGAGATCAACGAATGCCTCTGAATATTATGGGGGCACATTGCGAAGTTCAAATTTCCACGCAGGTGATAATTTGTAGAAAACTTGTAGTTAAAGAGCTATAATGCTTGTTACTTACCTGCAGGGAAGTAGGAAATGAATAGGGAAACTGTTGGTGGCCCGGCTGTGGCGGTACACACAGAGAGACCTACACTCACCTGAGTCTGGTTGGAGTCTGCGTGGACGAGGCGAGCCAGCAGGTATGTCAGGAGGAAGGCGACGTGCACCAACATGGCGGCCGAGCTGTGCTCCTGGAACACAAGATGTCGCCTCCCCGTTACCCACCTGCCGTCTGCACCTCACTCGACAACATGCACTACCACCAAGATTACCACCCAAGTAAGATTCAAGTTGCACATCAAAGAAGAGAAAGCGTACACTTTTTTTTAATACGGTGCTGCAAAATATTTTGCTATAATTTACTTATTTGAATGTTTAAAAAAATCAAATAATAGCAGTTTCAATCAAAATGTAAGCGTTCCATAAAAAAAGGGGGATTATATTGTAATTATTTTGGTTGTAGGCAATAAAAATAATTTCACGCACATCCATTTCTACCACGAAAATTATGATTTTTTTTTAAGTGGAGTGGATGTGCACAAAATCAATTATTAAACATATTTGTAAAAAGTGTGTGTATATTCTTGCATCCAAAATGGAAATATGCTTACATTTGGATTAGAAATAGATTTATTTTGACATTTAAGTAAGTAAATGGTGGCAAGCTATTTTAATGCTTTCTTCTTTCATATTATAATATAAAACTGACTTTCACGACAAATGTGGTATCTGCATTTTGTACAGTCGGGCGCGGTAGTGCTTGCGAAGGCTATTTCTAACACAAGCTTTACTTAACTACGTCAAGTCAGCTCCATCAACTTCTAATACATTGGAACATGCCGGCCTGTAACCACACGGACAAACATGGCGCCTTCAGACACAGTTCTGGCACCACGAGATGTACTGTAGTTTAACAGACTCGAATAAAACTAAAGATGAAGTACTCGCTTCAACAAAGAAGTGCAAAGGGTTACTCGAAAGGATAGCAAAATGGTAAGGCGCGTACAATCATGACTGGAGTGGAGAGGAGATTTGGCTCGTAACATCGGGGTCTTGAAAGCCGACGAGGGTGAAGTGAGGTGAACATGGTGCAGCGCCGGTATGCGAGGGCGGGGAAACCCCTGAGAAAACCCGCCGACCTGCGGCATCGTCCAGCACGAATTCCAAGTGTCAAAATCTGGTAGCGACTCACCGGGAATCGAACCCGGTTCGCCTTGGTGGGAAGCGAGTAGCTTGACCATCACACCACGGCGGCCGGAGTGGGGCAGATCGGTACAAAACCAGTCTCCACTAACCTCCCATTGCTACCACACGAAAATCCCTTACAATAGATAGTACATAGAGAGAGATAGAGCAGGTGAAATATCTACTACGCTCTCGATGAGTTTCTGCTGGTCTGCTGTGAAACAAGACGAACAATGATTTCAGAGCGGTGTGACAAAATGAGCGTATGGACGCCATCATCAGATTTCTAGATCGATGTGAACGAAGTGGGAAACAAATTAGCAATGCGCAAGCAAAGAATGCCGAAAAGAACCGCACCACATACTAACAATATACCGCACCACATACTAACAATATACCCTACAAGAGGAAATGGAACGCAAGCAGGCTTGCTTACAATAAAACTGTCTTTTTCTATCATTTTGATGTTATTCCTTCGAGTAGGTATTCAGGGAACAAAAACAAATATCATCGCGTGCGCGCACAAATTTCTACCAATAATACTTTCGTGTATTTTTTAACACTCAGTTGTTGGAATTTTTTAATCTAGTACTAATTCGATTAAAGCCAAAATTCCAGGAACTGAAAACCGTTCATATCCTTCNTTGTTGGAATTTTTTAATCTAGTACTAATTCGATTAAAGCCAAAATTCCAGGAACTGAAAACCGTTCATATCCTTCACCATGAAGCAGAAGAAATCATATTTACTGTCCTACATGTTTTAAATTTAAACATCAGTCAGGCAGTTTACGCTGTGTTTTAAAACGCACATAAACATCATGCGAGTTTAAAAGCTATGAACTATTTCCTCCTTTATTTCCAATGTCCACAACCCCCCTTTCCAACAAACACCAACTTATCGCATTTATCGAATTTTCGGAATTAACGTGCACGCAGTTTTGCTCTCAAACTGAGTTCGCATCGTATTGCTGGAGGGAGTTTACAGATCACGTACAGTTTCTCACAGCAGGTGCATGATAATGTTTCTGCAACAAGAGGGCGAGAAAACAATGCCATCTCCAACACATAAGATATCACCTACGNCAGGTGCATGATAATGTTTCTGCAACAAGAGGGCGAGAAAACAATGCCATCTCCAACACATAAGATATCACCTACGATAAGTTGCATCCAAGAACTACATATTTTCTCCTAATTCTTTTAAGAGTGCAACAAACTACATTTTACACAGTACGTATTTTGCTAGTGTCGCATCTACAGTTTGTACAGCAATGTCAACTCTTTTTGTACCGCGTTTCGGCGAGATCTTTAGACGCAGCAGCACTTGTCACTTTCCTGACTCTTGCCGAGTAGAACACGTCGATTCACTCTGTTACACGATCAGAGTAGTCTTAAATGTTTGAATGTCGGGAAGTGTTTGTGTAAGACTGCATTGCGCGCCTGTATTCTGAACGGTAAACGCCCAAATACAGACATGAGTGTGTGAGGAATCTGCTGTGTCATGCGACCACGTCCCATTGACGCACGCGCTGTTGTTTGTTTGCCTACAGCCTTTACGAGCTGGAGAGACAGTGTCGAAACTGGCGCCACCGACAACGGACAACACGTCCCTCAAGCACGAACAACAAGTGTCCGCTGATAATTAAGTCGCAGCTAAATAAACATATACGAATAAAGCTGTTTTAAGCAACAAAACATTTCCATACACGCACCACAGTGTAAAAATACATCTACTGTATATAGGAAATTGAAATATATAAAATAAACATGAATTATGTGCTTCATTAATAAGAGGTTTTTATTTGTTTAGCCATATGAACAATGAAAACACAGATANAATAAACATGAATTATGTGCTTCATTAATAAGAGGTTTTTATTTGTTTAGCCATATGAACAATGAAAACACAGATATAATTACGTCAAAACTAATAATTTCAAAATAATAAGCAGACAAGTAATAGCTTGATCACGCAAAAAAAAGGCAACAACGTTAAAAATCCTGCCGGACGCAAAAATATTCATAAAAACTAGGACATTGCCTCCTTGATGNAAAAAAAGGCAACAACGTTAAAAATCCTGCCGGACGCAAAAATATTCATAAAAACTAGGACATTGCCTCCTTGATGCCCGGTTGCACCATTGAGGTTCAGCAATGATCTAAGATCTAATACCGGCTTGATCCTGGTTCAGCACATCATTGTATTCGGCGCGCCAAACTAAGATCGATTTAAACCTCCTTGAACCGTGCATTTTGGCGGTTCAGGATGATCTCAGATCAAGTAAATATGAGTACTTATTGAAAAGCAAATTTGTTTTAAAAACGGCATAAACATTCAAATATTCCTTATTTAAGCTCTGTTCGGCACATAAAAATACGTCTTAAAGTGTTTATAAAGTGAATAGAGAAACATAAAAGTCCGTGTTGAATATTGGTTATGTGAAGATAAAAGCACAATTAAATATATTTACTAGAAATAAAATTTGTAATATTTATATCGTTTAAAAATGGATTCGGTTGTTTTTTACTGTTGTAAAATNACTAGAAATAAAATTTGTAATATTTATATCGTTTAAAAATGGATTCGGTTGTTTTTTACTGTTGTAAAATTTAAACCGAGACATTTTGCAAAGTCTCAAGATACAATGAATTTATTTAATTAAAGTTGGTATTTGTTTTCTAAAAAGAGAATGAAATTCATGCTTATCCCTCCGAGAAAACAAAACGGACAACAGGAAAATCCATTCAGAAAATCAGAAACTGTCCTAATTTTCCGCACGAGCTAAAATCTCACGTCGAATTTTTTGCTCGCGAAAGAGCATCCGTAGCCGTAAAATGTAGTTTGAAAATACGCCCACAGATAGCGCTAAGTACAATAGTTATTTGTGAACTCAAAACAACATTATACACACTTGAATATCATTCAGTAAAATTCGTACAGCAAATATTATACTTAAAACAAATAAAACATCGCACCATGTAGTTCTACGTACACTGCCTTCATCAATAATATTGGTAATAAAACATCGCACCATGTAGTTCTACGTACACTACCTTCATCAATAATATTGGTAATAAAACATCGCACCATGTAGTTCTACGTACACTACCTTCATCAATAATATTGGTAATAAAACATCGCACCATGTAGTTCTACGTACACTACCTTCATCAATAATATTGGTAATAAAACATCGCACCATGTAGTTCTACGTACACTACCTTCATCAATAATATTGGTAATAAAACATCGCACCATGTAGTTCTACGTACACTACCTTCATCAATAATATTGGTACTAAAAATAAATAAAAAAGTGTGTGCAAAGTGTTTCCAATCATACAAAACTGAAACGGTAATTGTGCAGTGCATTCAACTAAATTATATGGTCAAAAAATGCTACTCTTAAAAGAGATAATGTCCACAGAAACATATAAATTGTCTCCGAACTTTAATAATAAACAGTTTCATCAAGACGTCACGAAATGAGAGCCAATCACAAACAGCGTTTCATCTCAATCCTAGTTCCGAACCGAGATCAGGAGATCTGCGATCGGAACTCGGCAGTTCGCGTTGGTGCAACACTCGTACATCGGAACTCGGATCGAACTGAAGATCGTGTCTGAACCAAGATCTTAGGATCTCGGTTCAGGGCTGTTATTGGTGCAACCCCGCGGCCAACAAGTTCTCCAGCACAAACTGACCAGACCATCACCACTGTTACCTGAGCTACCGGCCACCCTGACAAACAACCCCAGGGCGAGGATCAGGTAGTTCATTTCAACCCCCCTCCGCCGACACGTAGAGTCTCTTCAGAGGCAATGGCTTTCATAAACTTCCCCAGCAAGTCTCTTACGCTGCTGCATTCTTCCAGCCAGTGTATCCTCCTCAAGCTCTGTCCTTTTTGGCCCAGCTCTCTTCTTTCAGGCCTCCAGGTGTCTTCTGATCCACCTCGGTAGATACTCCGCCAGTACACAAGGATATGGGAGTATGCGCGTCTGAACACCTTTACAACACTTCTTGATCAATCACTGGCAGAACTACCCGGCGTTGGCGTTGTGCGAAAAGGCAATGAGCTGCACGGATCTGTTTTAGGCCAATTCTGGCCTATACAGCATTTTAAGTTGGGTACCCAAGAGTACCCTGCCGAGGTGCACATCCGTTAAACGGTATAGAATTGATATAAGACTCCGTTTTAGGTGTATTGAACCCAATGGAGGGCCTGAGCCCAATTTGACCCACAAGTTGAGTACTGAAGGGAATCCCAACCAAATTTAGTATAAATCTATCAAACGGTGTACGATTGTATAGACATCAATCACTCACACTTACATACAAACTTCCGACTTTTATGCATAGAGATTACAGCATAGTGTATTTTACACATGCAGCAATCGCGTGTATTGCTGCGAAAAATGAGGCTTGAGTTTGAGTATTTAAAAGCGACAAATAGTTTTTCAACTGCTGTCGTGACGTTCAATATGATGCAACTACGTCTTACACAAGCAACCACATCTTTTTTGGACTGGAAAGTAAAACTACAGTCGTGGCTAAGTACGCATCTTCATCCGTCAAAACCACACACTCAATTTCAATATATATTTCACTGCAATTATAAAAAATTAAAATTTTAGATTATTCCAGGTTTTAGTAATAAAAAACATGTGGTTTTCACTTCATATTTTATAGATAAAGAAAATAAATGCGATAACAACAGAAATGTTTAAATTTTTCTGAGGAAAGCTGTTGAAAGCAGTGGCGACACGGTAAGCTATAAACGCTTAAGACTAAGTTCCAAGACAACTCACTATCTTCTGTAAATACCTTGCAGATGGTACACCAAACCCTTCAGTTTATTAAGACGAAGTAGACAAATTTTCCCTTCTGCGTTTATCTCAACACTGACTCGCATCGCCAACATAACCGTCAAAATCACATTGTCATCAGTGATGAATGTGTTTACATTTGAATGTTCAACAGACCCACCACCTTATACGCAGAAAATACTTTTAATAACTTGAGTGTATTTTATTTTCATTGAAACGATATCAGAGGAAGTGTAAAAACTTTTCTAGCCTATACTGCTTTGTTAGTTTTGACAGTGCAGTTGGCAGTATTACTGAGCAGCTGGTATGCACACGAGCCGAGTCACCGTGAAGGATGGCATAACGAGAGTGATGTAACATGAGGAGCAGGAAGGAATCTCCCACGCACGACGTGAGGCAAGGCTGATAACCTCTCACCCGACACCCTTCCTCTTCCTCAGGCAACATCTCTGCCGTTCTACACGGAAGAACTCGTACACTAAGGGTGCATGACCCCAAAAAAATTACTTTATGACTATACCGAACATTGTTCAACTCGTACGCATTGTATATGATGACATTTTCCTCGAATAAAAATTGATGTACACTTAAAAATTTTTTGAATAATTATTTGTCAAATATAAAATTATTCTGTTTCGTTGCAGCCGTAATAATAAATACTATAGGCAGTTCACGATAAAGTGAACACTTTTATGGCCCTAGTTACTTTTTCTTTTCAGCCATTTTTTATATTTTAACCAACCTACAAAAGTGCTCACTTTGCCATGAAAAGCCTATAACTAAGTGCAGATATGTGGGTATGGCATGTATGTAATCACCAAACAACAGTTCATACATTAAAAAAAGTTTGAAATATGCAAAATATATTTATATTTAACTTCTATATACACACATATACACTGAGGTGACAAAAGTCATGGGATAGCAATATGCAAATATACAGATGGCAGTAGTATCGTGTACAAAATGTATAAATGAGCAGTGCATTGGTTGGGCTGTCATTTGTAGTCAAGTGATTCATGTGAAAAGGTTTCTCACGTGATCATGGCCGCACGACGGTAATTAACAGACTTTGAACGCGGAATGGTAGTTGGAGCTAGACGCATGGGACGTTCCATTTCGGAAATGGTTAGGGAATTCAACATTCCGAGATCCACAGTATCAAGAGTGTGCCGAGAATACCTAATTTCAGACATAACCTCCCACCATGGACAACGCAGTGGCCGACCGCCTGCACTTAATGACCGAGACCAACGACGTGTGCGCAGAATAGTCAGTGTCAACAGATAAGCAACACTGCGTGAAATAACCGCAGGAATCAATGTGGGACGTAAGACGGACGTGTCCGTTAGGATAGTGCGGCGAACTTTGGCGGTACTGGGCTATGCCAGCAGAAGACCGACTCAAGTGCCTTTACTAACAGCACGACATTGCCTGCAGCCCCTCTCCTGGGCTCGTGACCATATCGGTTGGACTAGAATTAGAAGATCGAATTAAGCGATTGGAGCTTCAGTTGAAATTCAACTCAAGACGAAACAAAATTACATCACATTGAAAAGAAATTCATTTTAGATAAATTTGACAATACGGTCCTACAGAATGGTTACGTAGATTTGAAGACGAATGCAATCGATTTCAGGTAAGTTAAGATAGACTAAGAATCCAGGCTTTATGTTTCTTTGTCACGGCTCGGCAAAACACTGGTATGAAACTAATCTGATAAAGATAGGTCTAACAGCTTCCTGGGAGGTTTGGAAGAGTTCTTTCCATAATGTTTTTGTTGATAAAGGCTGGTCGATTGTTAGGAAAGATTTTAACTACAAATATTTGGGAGGGTCTTTAATCGATTATGCACTTACCAAAGAGCAACTATGCCTGGAAGTGGAACCTAAAGGTACTGAATTATCTTTTATCAACCAGATAGTGTTTGGTTTACCAAGTGAAGATCAAGAAGAACTTGATAGGGAAGAGATAACTACTCTTGATGGTCTGTATACTGGGCTTCGAAAGTTGGAAGACACTTTTGTCAGAAAGAAAAGAGAAAGACCGTTAAGTCCGAAATCTATATAAAAAAAATCTCTTTATAAGAAAACTGAAGCTCTACGGAAGGAGTGTTCAATTTGTGCTGCCCTTTGTTTTCCAAGTCGTTTCCATCCAGTAGCTGAATGTCACAACAAGAATTCGGTCTCTAAAACACTACGATCAAATATGACAGAACATTTTACAAATCTAAATGATATGGAAATATTGAAAGTCGATTTTGATAGAAAGAATTTAAACTGAGTAACCGGGCGAAATTAGATCCATTGATAAAATTAAACATAGTTATTAATGGCAATTTAAAAACCAAAGCTATTTATGATAGCGGCTCAAATGTAACACTAATTAATCAAAGAATTGCTGATTTGCTTAAGTTGAAATTAATAGAACAAAAAGGTGTACCAAAAACAATCAGCGGACTTGATTTCACTTCAGCCCGGGNGGCAATTTAAAAACCAAAGCTATTTATGATAGCGGCTCAAATGTAACACTAATTAATCAAAGAATTGCTGATTTGCTTAAGCTGAAATTAATAGAACAAAAAGGTGTACCAAAAACAATCAGCGGACTTGATTTCACTTCAGCCCGGACTACAATTATGCTTCGTATTGGAAATATTACAGACTACATAACTACTAAGGTTGTAAAGAATGATAATTTCTCCTATGATATCTTGCTAGGTATCGATGCTATTCAGAAATTTAAGTTGATTCAAAATGAGAATCTAAGAATTTTTCAACGCATAAATAGCGAGAATTTAATATATCTACAGGAAGACCGATCAAATAATGATCAGATGCAGACTCCAGAAGATACTGAAGATTTGGATAGAGATATTGAAGTAAATTTTAATGAAAATTTGAATACGGACGAATTTGATGCTGACTTACCACATATTGAGAATGGTGAGAAGAAACAAACCATTTTACAAATAATTGAAAAATATAGGCATTTGTTTTCAAAAGAATAATTTGATATAGGCAAAGTGCGATCACAAGACGCTGAGATAAAACTTCTTAGGGACGAATACGTTACCTCTCGACCATACAAATGTTCAATCCCTGACGATACAGAAATCAGAACTCAGATTAAGAAATTACTGCAAGCCGGGATCATAGAAGAATATGATTCTCCATTTGCGTATCCTGTAACGTTAGCATACAAGAGAGACGAAGGAAGGAAATCACGCCTATGCATCGACTTCCGAAAATTAAACAAGTTGGTAGTTCCAGAATGTTTTCCTTTCCTTACAATTCAAGATGTGATCGACAAAGTTGTAAATTGTGAATATTTTGCAGTATTAGATTTAATTCTGCCTTTTGGTGCATCACACTTAAAGTACAAGATCGAAAAAAAAACTTATTTTATCACTGAGTATGGAAAGTTCATGTTTAAAGTTCTTCCCTTTGGTTTAAAGAACGCTCCAGCCACATTCCAGAAGATATTATCAAATATAATCCGAAGAATAATTTGGATGAGTTCGCCATCAATTACATCGATGATATATTGATTTTCTCCCGAATCTGAGAGGACCATCTCAATCATATTATAACATTTTTACAAGTTATCTACTCTGAAGGCTTTAAATTAAAACTAGTTAAATATTTGTTCGCAGCCAAATCAGTCAAGTACCTTGGACACACTATTTCGAAGAACACAGTTTCTCCAGCCCAAGGAAATTTAGTCTCTATCCAAAAATCTTCAAAGACCTTCTGATAAGAGTGGTGTGCGGAGTATTCTGGGTTCTATAAACTTCTACTTGAGATATATAGAAAATAGTACGCAGAAACTAGAACCACTACATCAACTACTGAGGAAAGATGTCAAATTTGAATGGTCTGATGACTGCGAATAGACATTCAAGATGATTAAGGATTATTTATGTTCTAAACTAAGGATTATTTATGTTCTAAACCGATCCTGGCTATCTACGATATTGAAAAAACCCGTCTTCATAGAGACAGATGCCAGCTACGAAGGTATCGGCGCAACACTCAAACAACCCCAAGATGATGGAATACTACATCCTGTTGCGTATTTCTCTTAAACCATTTGGAAACTACAGCGAACTATGTTTATAAGTAGGTTTTGGACGTACTTGATGCGCACGCAGTGCGACTTTAGGGTAGTGCAGGCTTCGCTCCGCGTCGCGCAGGTGGAATGACAGAGGATGAGCCTCGTCCCGGCCAGGACACCAGAAGGAATATGAGCAAACCAAGGTGGCAGCAGATGACGGTGATGAGGGAACATCCAAGATGGAGAACTCGTAAAGCAAGAGAGAAGAAAGGGTGAAACTAAAGGAAACCGGAAGGAATATGAGAAAACTTCAAGGGATACAGCAGGCGAGAGAACGGGCATGGGGGGAGGGGGGAGACTGGAACGAATGAGAGAAGTTGCATGTCAGGGCAATGAACTCGAACATTCTTTAAACAAGGTGGATGGTGCTGGCATGGAAATACAGAGCGTGAATGTTAGGGTGACCCCAACCCCACATTCCCGAAAAAAAAGTCATCGAGCCACATTGTAGAGTCGTGCTATTTTCGGACTGAATGGCTCATAAAAATTGGATAAGGAGGAAAATTCGGGAAATTTTAAACGTTTTTGTGGGAAAAAGGAAAATTCTTGACATTTTGAGGGTAAAAAGGGTAATTCCAAGGGAAAGGAAAAAAGGGGAAGGGGGGGGGGAATTGAAGATGGCCACCGCAGCTCCGCGTCAATTATCCAGGTGCCCCAGAACTCTCTTTTTGCTACTACTATTATAATTTAGAGTAAGACAATAAACATGGCTGCTCGTGACACAGTGTAGTAGGAGTAAGAGGGCGGGGAGCGCGCCAACAGGATCTCTGCGCTTGTGACCCGGGCAAAGGTCGGCAGCTGTCTCCTCGTGTCCCTGACCCGCTTAGCGCGAGCCAACCCAGCGCACCAGTCACCGGCAACTATAGGCTCCTCACGATTACGTCTCAGGCTTTTGTCACACTTTACCGTGAATGGTCTATAGCTACGGTCGCCTCGGTCTCCGCCAATAGAGGCTCTCCGCGGTTAACTGAGCACTTCTCCAACATTTGAAAATTGTCGCTGTCCCTGCACGCATACATTTCAACGAGCATGACTGACGTGCGCTTAGTTAAGCTGGTAACTATGGAGAGAAAGCAGTTCCCGTGTCTTGACGTTCACCTACAAGTGTCAGGCGAGCATTTGTAAACAGTTAAATAACTTATTACACTTTCTGTTATTTACGGCTGCCCCGGCGGCGGCTACAACCCTCCTTTAGAGTCCATCCGACTGTACAACATGCCGAGTTCATAACAAAGTTGTACACACAACCAAAACTGTCAGAAAGTCACGATTTTTTAACTTGTTTATGAAAAAACAAAGAATACATGTATTTTGTAACACTGTCAAATATTTTGTTCTAGAATCGTATTATTGAAANCATGTATTTTGTAACACTGTCAAATATTTTGTTCTAGAATCGTATTATTGAAAGGTTTAAAAAAAAAGTATAGTAAAAATTAAAAGTATTTCCATTCTAGGTGCTTCAGAAAGGATAGTCACTCTGCGCGTACAATCAGAATTGAGTANAACAAAGTTGTACACACAACCAAAACTGTCAGAAAGTCACGATTTTTTAACTTGTTTATGAAAAAACAAAGAATACGTGTATTTTGTAACACTGTCAAATATTTTGTTCTAGAATCGTATTATTGAAAGGTTTAAAAAAAAAGTATAGTTAAAAATTAAAAGTATTTCCATTCTAGGTGCTTCAGAAAGGATAGTCACTCTGCGCGTACAATCAGAATTGAGTAANTAAAAATTAAAAGTATTTCCATTCTAGGTGCTTCAGAAAGGATAGTCACTCTGCGCGTACAATCAGAATTGAGTAATAACTCCTACTAACAAAAAGGCCTACCTAGTAATAGATCTTAAGCACATCAATTATTGCTGTAAAAATGATTTCGTAGCTGAAATGAACAATTTTTTAAATATTCGTAAATATTACTTATTTTTATTACCTACAATACAGAGCAATCACGACAATCTTTCTTAATTATTTTTTTCTGCAAAACATGCTTGCATCTAGAATGGAAATACGCTTAAATTTTGATTAAAAATACTTTTATTAAATCTTTTCAAGTCTCGTTCAAGAGAAGACGACTAGTACTCAATATTCTCTAAACAAAATCTGAAAGGGCGCGACAAACCAAAGATCACCGCTGCCTCCTTCAGTCTATTATCAAGCACGTGTAGGAAATAATTTAACGCTGTAGATAAACGCATTTTACAGTCTTATGGAAGCTAACAGCAAAATAAGGAAGACCAATCCTAAATATACTTCGCGAGCAAATATTGTACCAGCGACCAGTTTCCGCCGTGATGCTACCGACGCCGTCAATACTAAACATTCCTACATTTGCAGCCTCACGTGCGCTATTATCTCCGTACTTTGTATTGGTTACGGCGGTCGCCTATCCCAGTTAGGTTAGCCCTTTTAAAATTGCTTACCTTGTGGTTTAGAAAGTTGCAACCGACACGCCTTGCAAGGAATGATATGCCGATATACAGCGATAATAATTAGCTCCTCTGCAAGACCAGGGACTACCCGTAACATTGCGAGTGAAGGTCCGAGTATCTGACTTTCTGGAACAGAACCCGCGACCTCTANAGACCAGGGACTACCCGTAACATTGCGAGTGAAGGTCCGAGTATCTGACTTTCTGGAACAGAACCCGCGACCTCTACTCACCAGCCATCTGAACGAACAGCCGCTTAGCAGCCACACACTGGTCGCCTCGGCACAACAACTGATCTGCTTCTGGAACGCGCTCTGGACGGATTCCAGAAACTGGCGCGGAAANCACTGGTCGCCTCGGCACAACAACTGATCTGCTTCTGGAACGCGCTCTGGACGGATTCCAGAAACTGGCGCGGAAATAACACGCGCAGGTCAATGAATGGCTCGGCGCCAGCTACACCCTCCAAAATAACATCTCTCATTTTTACAAAAAAAGTGCTGGTAAAAATGTATCGTAAACTCTCTCCGTAAAAGTACAAGCACAATTTTCAGGAACAGGCTTCCGTACATTTCCCAAAACTTTCCGTGAATTCACAGAACCTCTCCGTTAAATTCCTGGTTAGTTTTCTGTACTTCCAGGTTAAAATGAAAAAGTCTAATTTTCATTATTTGGATGTTCTAGTGTGTATAAAAGCCTGTCCCGTCCCGACCATAGAATGACGATGAGGAACTACTTATTAGTCTTCTGCGCATGTACCCGACATTGACCTACCTCAAAGGAACACAACTGTAAAGTCACACAGTCAACAGTGATGCACGTGTTTGTTTATATATTAATTTCTTAATGACAAGCACTATTATATTAATAAGATACTTTTATCAACTTGAATTTAATCACACTGCATTACAAATTGGTCAGGGAAGTATACAAAAATCTCAGAAGCACTTTTCCCTAGGAACAGTATTCTAACCTCAAATCCAAGCAGTTCAACGTCGGGATACGGAGACTGGTTGTGCGCAGCCAGCGAGATCGCTCTACCTCATCCTTAGTCTACGATTCCGACAGTCTACGCTGCGTCACTGTCACAGTTCATTCACGGTTACTTCCAACTGTTCTGAAGCCCTGGGTATTCCTCCGCCTCATGTAAACTAAGCATAACTGGGAATAGTCTATTACACCAAAGGGACAATGCACCGTATTCGCGCGCACTCACTTTAATTATATTTTGCGTGAGAACTATTTTATACTAAGCATTACAAGCATGCTTATATATTTTCTCTCCGTTTTTATTAATGTTAACTACAAATGAATTATAATTTACAGATACAATATACGTAAAAGTTAAATTAAACCAAAATTGAGACACTTATGTTAAAAGAAGAATAAAACGCCTGTGAAACACGACATAGTCAGGAAACAATCAAACACGTCGAACATTGGGTGATTTATCAAGGGTTTGATTAAAGTNCTGTGAAACACGACATAGTCAGGAAACAATCAAACACGTCGAACATTGGGTGATTTATCAAGGGTTTGATTAAAGTCTGAACATATTGCGAATAGACTATAACTTAGCATAGCACACAGTGTATAATCAAGCCATTTCTGCTACTGCGTTAGTCAATTACTAAGTCATTATTACCTTGATGTAGCACGAGGGCCGATTTAGAAGTCATGGCAACCAGTGCCAGACTTAAGACCCAGCGCCCCTAGGCAAGTACAGAGTCCGGGCCCTCTTTTTGGTAATTTAACANGCAACCAGTGCCAGACTTAAGACCCAGCGCCCCTAGGCAAGTACAGAGTCCGGGCCCTCTTTTTGGTAATTTAACAACATAACCTATTTTATTTAGGTAGAATAAATTTCATCAATAATACACAGGAAACGCTTCATTTATATCATTAAAAATTCAAAATTAATAAAAATAAAAAACTTTTAGACCATATTCGTCCACTGGGCTATACTTCTCCTGGACTAAATTGCTAGATCAAATCTTTTTTACACTGGTCAGTAAAATTATCCAACTTTGGCTACTGTAATATTAAATAGCGCTGTCTTGTCCTGTGTCCTCTGTGTCTGCTTGAAATCACCGTTCAATTGATTTATTCTCCCTAGCACCCGATCTTAGTCCGTTTGACCATCGCGTGGTAAACGCTTCCCCAACAAACAAGACATCGTCGCAGTATTTCGACGAGAGGTGGCCCACATTGACGGATCTCATGCAGCCGATGGTGTTTCCCGTCTGCCTCATCGCTGGCAACGAACCATGGACCACCTCAAGAGACTGCTTTGAAGGATGTTAAACAGCTCGTACACGTACGATACGTACCCGTTCACGTGAGTGTATACAAGATGTATGAGAATAAATAAACTAAACTGTGTTTTTCTAGCAGCCATGTTTGTCTTTGATCGTTGCCGGACATTCCTGCATACAAACCCCATGTGGTGCCTGCCACCTTTACAACGTACATGTCGCACACTTTCAACTGTGCATAGTACATTTCCTGTGTTGGGTGTCATTTTAGGAAGGTAAACAATAATTGCCATGACTTCTGTACAAACTCCTCGCGTCTCCGTGTACCCAAACACCACATTCCGCGCCCGCTATGTCGCGATACGCTTCTTGCGAACGGCGGAGGGTGACTTACTATAGCGACATAGACGGCGGTCGCCAACGTACCGCAACTTGCCGCAGAAACTGTGATCAAGCCAGAGGACCTACAGTGTTCTTATTGAACACTAACAATTTCGTGTCTACAGAAATTGGAACAACATACAAACTCAAGTCATTTATTAAGTGAATTACATTTTTGGCAGAGAAATCCCTGCGTATAGTACGAATTAAATTGGTATAAAACCTATCACTGGCGAGTTGACCATCCTGTGGTAAATACGTACAAACAATCACTGGCGAGTTGACCATCCTGTGGTAAATACGTACAAACAATCACTGGCGCTGCTTTTAGAGCCAAAACAAGTTTTCGTCGTAGCCAATATCGACAACACAATGTTGGTTGGTTGAATCCACGACTATTGTCTCAATATGTACTGCACATTAGTTAACTTATACGTGAAAACTTTGCTTGGTTCAAGATATTTTAAGAGTGCTTTGTTCCAGTAAGGTCAACCTCAAAAGCATGGCAAAGCCATACTTTTCAAGAATACCCTACATGACTTGTTGATATACATCTTTCATTTCTCTCGCCTTCAACTGTGAGCAGGTGTTGATCAGCCCAACTATGATCGATCGTCGCGGCACGGAATTCCGTGAGCCGCAGGCGGTGTGGTGTCCCTGACATTTGCCAGCTCAACAGAGAGCGGACCACGCCGACATTCCAACCAGACGACTGCTGGAGTTCGCCCACCCAACCTCTGCCTCGTCCGCCACGTCACGTCACGTCACACCACATCTCACACTCGGACAGTGTTCCAGTTGCCACGCAACCCGTCTTCTCTACAACATCTACCACGTATTTCTCTCAACTTCCGCACTTGACAAATTACCAAATCGCCGCCATATTATATTTACCTGTTTTAAACGTTAAAACACACCCACACGCGAGGTTACTGAAGTAAATTGTGTATTGTACTCACGATAATTAATTCTCAAAGCAAGCTGCAAAAATATTCTTGAAATAGACCTTCTTTCATGACAATTTTTGTTAAGTAACAATTTCGCATCATATTCGCTTTATTTTGTTAATTTTGAATTTTAAACGGCCCTCTTAACAACTTCCAGGAATAATCGCTGTTCAAGACTTTGTCGGCTTTTAATTTTGGAATCGTAACACAAAATAATAGCATGGCATGCTAGACAATCGAATGCCGTGGTGAGTGAGTGAAGAGATTTGGGCGGCTCTTAGCATCGTGGTCTTGAGAGCAGACGAGGGTGAAATTGTGAGAATGGAGCAGCGCCGGAATACAAGGGCGGGGAAAACGGAAGATCCCCGAGGAAACCCGCCGACCAGCGGCATCGTCCGGCACGATTCCCATTTGCGAAAATCCGGGGGTGACCCGGCAGGGGATAGAACTAGGTTCGCATTTGTGGGAGGCGAGCAGTCTAACCGCTTAGCTTGTGTGCCACTATATAATGTTCCGTACCAGCTCGGGCGGAGGCTTCCACGAGACCTGCTATCCAAGCAGGTTTAAAATAACACTTTTGAAATCAACCTGAGAAAAATGTCACTGCCCCGACCTGCGTGTATTTCAACTGACAATGCCTGGCATGCGCCCAGGAAAGTTTCTAACGACGGAGGGAGAGTAGCTCCATTTATTAGCACAGAATTAAAAATAGCCTGGTGAACATTTATGAACGCTAACATCATTTCTTTACCTTTCTGTGCCTTTAATGAAAACAAGTGCAAGATTTAGCGAATTATAAACTCAAACCCTGATTTTAAAGACTATTTTACTAAGAAGTCCTCTTAAAATCAGTGTTGTTAGTTTTGTTATTTAGAAGGTATACTCTGAGTACAAAACACTCGGCATGTATTAAGTAATTTATAAGTTTAAATATGGCACACTAAGTTTCCCAGATTCACATAGTTGAATATATACGCATATACACAGATAACTTCTGCCCCAGTATCTCTGCGAGCCTAGGAAGCATCACAACTTCTATGAACACATCCACGTGTTAAAACACCGCAAGGAACGTGTAGCAGTAAACAGCAAGGCAAGAATGGGCGCGTAGCGACAACGACGAGGTGCCGCAGTGACGCGCACTTGACATGCCCGTCTCGACTGAAATAGCGATGAGGCACTGCAAACACGGCCAATGAGGACCTGGTGCCGCACAGCAAGTGCTCGCTCTTGTACCTCTATGATCCAGTATTTGCCCATTCACACAAAAGACTGTTCGCGAGAGCCCTACCCAAGATATACTCTTCTCCTCACTTCGTAACTTCACGCCATACGTAAAATTAACATGGGCCTCATCTCATCACTTCGGTAATGCATCATTCAAGTTAACACTTGTAATTATTAGCAACATGAATGTGTTACTAATATGCCGATTCGTAATGTGTGCACAGAATAAAAAAACTTTAACCAAAAACACAAGCATAACGCAAGAAAATGTAAAGTTTTGGAACTATTTTACTTCATTCGCTGCCAACCTAACTGGAATCATGCGTGCCAGTGAGTACGAATAGCATACATGCATTTAACTGGCAGTGCATTTTTCGAACGTTTATTTACAATGGACAGCCCATACAANGAGTACGAATAGCATACATGCATTTAACTGGCAGTGCATTTTTCGAACGTTTATTTACAATGGACAGCCCATACAAACCTTTTCGTTATCTTTACCTGTCAATTCGCGGCCATGATAAACGAATAGCGGCAACATGGCATCACTNCCATACAAACCTTTTCGTTATCTTTACCTGTCAATTCGCGGCCATGATAAACGAATAGCGGCAACATGGCATCACTACAATTTCAAAAATAGTGGAGACAATATTTTAAATTTACAATAAAACTAATTGCCAAACAGGTCCTGGGTAACTGCAAAGTACACCAGTATTTAAATCCCTTTCTTCACAAGAAAGTTCCCACAATCGACTTTCGGAGCTCCAACGACCAAACTGGTAGATGCTTACCTTACTGTTGAAACCCTCGGGCTTATGGTTCGCCCAAGATGTCACCTTCCCCATGAACCTGAATCATGAAATGCGAGTGCCACAGCTCTTGCAATGTTCCCAATAACGTAGTAGTAACTCTGGGCTCGTCATCGGGACGTCCCGGGTTCGAATACCAGTCCGGGATATCCTCATTTCAGTTTTTAATGGTTCCCCAAAATCACTAACAAAGCTGCGAGGATTCCTTACTGCAGGTCACGGCCGACTCCTCCCCCGTCCCTGCTTTCTCCGAGCAACTTGCTCCGTCTCTAATGACCTCGCTGTCGACGAGACAGTAGCTACAGCCTATCTATCAAAGAACAGGATTTCCCGATTTTAGTCCATTCACGGTTACTTTCAACTTCTCTGACGCCCTGCTAAAGTTTATACTTTCAGGATATTCCTCCGCCTCATGAAAACAAAGCTTAACCCCAGTCTAGAAAATTACACCAAACGGACAACGCACCACATTCGTGCGCACTCAGTGTAATCATATTTTGCAGAACTATTTCTTACTAAGCATTACCAACACATTTTTCTTAAATTTGTATTAGTATTAATTATAAATAAAATATAATTTAAACGTCAAATATAAGGAAAAGTTAAATTTAACCTAAAATAATGTCGTTTTATTTTATGTTAACGCAAGCATAAAAAGCTTGGGATACATACATTTTCAGGAAAGAACCGAACAAGTCATAAACGGAGTGATTTTTCAAATGTTTGATAAACAAAAAGTAAGAAGAAACCGCGAATATANAGAACCGAACAAGTCATAAACGGAGTGATTTTTCAAATGTTTGATAAACAAAAAGTAAGAAGAAACCGCGAATATACTATAGGAGTCGTGCTGCATGATAAACCGCAACGCACGGGCAGAGGAAGGTCCCTGCTTCAGTGTCGCAGGCAAGACAGCAGCGAGGTCGACTGTCCTCCGCGACAGAGACGGCAAACCGCTGCCGAGAACTACAAGCCTCGACGCCGGCTATACTGTTCACAGTCAACTCAGCACTTCGCTAACTCTTGCTCAAGATATACTTGCATGCACAGTATGTATTCCTCCGCCGTACGCAAAGCCAACACTATCATGGGTCTGATCTTATTCATGCATCGGTCAAGTGAATCTGTACAATTATTAGAAAAANTCGCAAAGCCAACACTATCATGGGTCTGATCTTATTCATGCATCGGTCAAGTGAATCTGTACAATTATTAGAAAAACAAATATTTTACACATTTGCTTATTCTTACATTTGTACGCATTAAAAAAACCAGAAGCAAAATACATTACTTCAGTATTGCCAAATGATTACATAATACATGGGAACTACTTCCCTCCGTCGTTGACAACTTGACTGGGCGCCTACCAGTTAAAATGCACGTACAGTGACTCACATTGACAGTGGTGCACCTATCCTACGATATTCCATTGTTGTAATACAAGTCTTTTGGATATGAAAATTGAGTGTATTGGTGAATAAATGTATTTACAATCACCATACAACAGATACGCCAAAGTTCATCTCACGCCTATCTGGCATAGATCGAACCAACCTTTCACAATAAGAGGACTCAATCTTATCCCATTCCGTTTGAAGGGCAACCTTGAAAGGTCATTCCGCTTAGATATGGAATGTTTTATTTTAAGACACTCCACAAATTTGCATTGAAATTGATGTCTGGGGACTGTGGAGAGGTATCGAGTACATTGGGGCAATTATAGAGTAACCACATGCGTACCTTATGAGCCTTATGTTTCGGGTCGTTGTCCAGGTAGAACATGACACAATCCCGCAAGCATAACTTCTCTGCGCTCGGTGTCCGTTCTTTCGTCAATATGTTAAAATACACATCTTGCTCCATAGTACTATCTATGAAATTGAGTTTCCCCACACCATCAGGGACCCACCCCCGTGTTTCACTGCTTTCTGCGCGCTCCACGTTTGGCTCCAGATACTGACCTTCCCATCCGACGCACACACATTGAATTTACTTTCATCGGTAAATATTACTGTTCTCCAGTAGCCAAACTGGATCTGGAGACGTCTGTTCTTGCTGATGTATGGTCCATCGCGCGCTACTCGACCACAGAAGGACTCTCCTCACGGTTTCTGTCCTCCAGACGACTTCTGCTTCCTTGGCAAGTAGCGGTGCACTTGACGCGGGATTCTTCTTTATTCGACGTCGAATCCATCGCTCGTCTGATGCAGTGAATATTTGTCTGAAACTACGCTTCTCTTTGTTCTCTATTCTACTGTACTGACGGAAGCGACGAACAATATTTCGCACAGTAGAATAACTGCGATTCACAATTCTGCTGATCTCAAGCAGAGATTTGCCCCTTTGGTGATGCATAATAACCAGCTTTCTCACTACCACAGACGTCTGACCTCTCTCGCGTCCCGTGTTGATCTAAAGCTTACTTGAATGTAATGCTTGCCTTCACGCACAGAACGGAGGTACACGCGTGGTTGAGAATGCGTGAGACAGACATGGCACGCCTGGTAAGCCTATTGGGGGAGGGGGGCATGTATTGGGCAGTGCACCACTTTCACTATGGCGTTCAATCTGCAGTTGTTTTAGTGTTTTACATTTTATGCAGATACAATCATGAAAATGATGCGTATCTTTATAGACCCTAAAATGCTGGATATGCCATGCATTAAATAAACTGGGCTACCTGTAATTTTCATTTAGAGGGAACATTCAATTCCAATCTAATGTCAGTTCGTACTACGTGTACCACTTTCACTTCGAGTCACTGTAGGTAACAGCAGTAACATTTTAGAAAGGATTTCAAAAGCGCTTAATTAACCGTGAACATCATATATTACATTTACACATTACGGTAGAAGAAGAGTTGCTTCTAATGAAGCAGTGCACCCAACTGCAGGCTACAACTTGCGGAACTCATTAGCGACTAGTACATAACACTAGGAAAATTATTAGGAAAGTTCGCAAGGTGGCTACACAGAACATAAAGCTAAATTCCCTGACCTTTCAAGGTTTTCCCTGACCTGTACCAATGCAATAAAATTAAATTCTAGTATGGACATTTTATTCAGTAAAAGCTTTATACATTAATAT
>NQII01002457.1:1258-13586 GCA_002778355.1 Clitarchus hookeri | reverse complement strand
TGGCTGTTGGCGAAACTAACGTATTCTCTTATTCCCTCTGCGCAACAATTTACTTTACTATTAAGAACAGTTTCTTTGCAATGCGCAGTTCAAATGACTTCTAAGGAAGAAGTCTGAAGTTAAAAGACTGCGCTCCCAGCCAACTGGAAATCAACTTGATGCTTAAATGATGGGTCAAGTCGTGCATGATTGAAACCACGACCTGCTGAGCCTAGCACGCCTCTGCGGCCTCGCATATCGCCCAGCACATTACAAACTCTAACTCGAGGCTTAGTAAGTGCGGGCGGGCAGTCACCAAGTGACATACCAATTTAAAAGAGCATTTCTACGCGCATCATTCTAATTTAAGAGTATACAACTATTGAAAAAAGCAACACCTCATCCCCCTCCACTTTTTTTTCTCCAAACACCACAGTTATGTAAAACCTATCAAAGTCGTACCCTCAATTTTTCCGAGTGAAACTCTCGCTTTCTAAGCATCCTTAGCGTTTGAGGGCAAATCGAGTGTTAATGGTATACTTCACAAGGTAAGGAGGAACAGGGTATTCTGTAGGACGGTAAACTCTTGTTTTCACTTTCTTCTGCCCGAGATTCACTGGCCTCATAATGAGCAGCTTGAGGACCAATCCTACACGCCGCTGTTAGTCTCCCACCAAACTGGGATCATCAATCAATAGCCGCTATAACACGCACTGCCCTGTACAATAAGTGCCGTTATATTTGTGTTTTGTTAAACCTGTGATCAGACGTTTTGTCGGCTAACATCCCTCTACCAGTAACACAGCCCACAAACCCCACCATGCCATACTTGGCATGAAATTACATTTTACTGACTTTCCTCCAACATAGAAAGGAAAAGTTGGGCGGTTCGATTTACCCCACCTGAAATGTGGTAGGGTCAAGTACCATATCGGGGCCGTGGTGGTGTAGTGGTTAGACTACTCGCCTCCCCACCAAGGTGAACAGGGTCCGATTCCCGGCGGGGTCGCCCCTGGATTTTGGCATGTGGGAATTGTGCCGGACGATGTCGCTGGTCGGCGGGTTTTCTCTGGGATCTACAGTTTCCCGCGCCCTTGCATTCCGGCGCTGCTCCACACTCACCTCGCTTCACCCTCATCGGCTCACAAGACCTCGCTGTTAAGAGCTGCTCAAATCTCTTCACTCGCTCAAGTACCATATCGGCTTAATTTTGTAAAACATCACGAATCTCACTTTTAAATTTTCCCAACCAGNCTTCACTCGCTCAAGTACCATATCGGCTTAATTTTGTAAAACATCACGAATCTCACTTTTAAATTTTCCCAACCAGCCGCATAAATTTTCCCGACATTTTCAACAACATTATGTAGGTTCCTGCGGTACTTTGATGCAATTTTTTTGCCTTAGTGACACAAAAATTATGTAACATCAGTCGCAGAAATGAGTGCACACGCATGGCGTGCCAACTCGCAGATGGAAGAGATGACATAGTATCGCGCGACAGTAATTAGGACGCACATCAATGTGCGCGACAGTGACGAGGCTGGCTGGCGGCCCTGACTTCTCCAGGTCCAGGTGAGAAGCNCTTCACTCGCTCAAGTACCATATCGGCTTAATTTTGTAAAACATCACGAATCTCACTTTTAAATTTTCCCAACCAGTCGCATAAATTTTCCCGACATTTTCAACAACATTATGTAGGTTCCTGCGGTACTTTGATGCAATTTTTTTGCCTTAGTGACACAAAAATTATGTAACATCAGTCGCAGAAATGAGTGCACACGCATGGCGTGCCAACTCGCAGATGGAAGAGATGACATTGGTGTAGAGCACAGTATGGCGCGACAGTAATAAGGACGCACATCAATGTGCGCGACAGTGACGAGGCTGGCTGGCGGCCCTGACTTCTCCAGGTCCAGGTGAGAAGCCGAGGTCGGTGCCGTGACCACTGTGCAACTGGCACGTCACCTCGCTAACCGCGCGCTACCACTCTGCTGGCAAGTGGCTGGCGCCCAGGGCACGGTGGGTGCCTCAACTCGCATGGCCAAGTCGTGCTATGCAGACATCACACTACTGTATCATACGGCTGTGCGTAATGCCAACTACCTAACGTATACTCTATTCACGGTTTCTTCACACTTTTCGAATCGAACCTTTCACAAATACGGCATGTGTATCGCAAGCGTCTTATACTTCTATCAACATGGCGGTATCTTATCTCCGGTTGAATTTAAATTTTACAATATCGCCTTCATAAATTATAGTATTTCATTTATGATTAATACGAATAAGAACCTGGAGAGAAGAACCGTGTGTTGGTAATGACCTAGTCAGAAATAGTTATCATGCAAAATAATATTAAACTGAGTGCGCTGCACCTTTGGAGCATTTTCTAGACTTGGTTAGGGTTTGTTTGCAAGTTGCGGAGGAACATCCCACAAGCAGAACCTAACCAGGGCTTCAGAAGAGTTGGAAGTAGCTGTTGCTGTATGTTCACGCACGCATTACTGCAGTTCCCGAGCAGGAGCGACTCATCGTTCTCGCTGCACTACCGAGTTGTGACCCGCCGACGGAATGTCATCTCCTTTAACGCTTTTACTATGCCGGACGGGAGATAGTTGAGGGAAGTGAAAAGAAGCACGAAGGGCATTACATGATTTTAGGAACGTGCAATTAACATATCGTGGATTTAAGAAAATACTGCGTATCCAAGAAACAAACCACTTTTATTTCATCGGTAAAGAATAGCCAATTACTGGCTAGCAACACGGCTTACAATCGAAGCAAGTTNTACAAACCACTTTTATTTCATCGGTAAAGAATAGCCAATTACTGGCTAGCAACACGGCTTACAATCGAAGCAAGTTGCGACTGATACAGACATTTCTGTCAAGCTAATGCAACTTCCTTTCCATTACTACTGCGCGGGGTTTTCAGCCTTCGCCGACCACGTGACTGGTAGTTGTACTAGCGATCGACAAGTCAATACTGGATACATCCGCAGAAGACTATCTGTCTACCCCATCATTAGCCTCCAGTCATCCTGTGTTCCCGGACATTACATTCAACAATTTCAACTTCAGTTTCACGCTGTGGCCTAACATCATGTAAAGACCAATGAGTTTTCAGTATTTACTACATGCTAGTTTTCAAGCGATTTGAGAGCAGATTTGGGCGGCTCTTAGCACCGAGGTCTTGTGAGCCGATGAGGATGAAACGAGGTGAGTATGGAGCAGCGCCGGAATGCAAGGGCGGGGGACAACGGGAGATCCCTGAGAAAACCCGTCCACCAGCGGCATTGATTCTCGCGTGTGAAAATTCGGTGACGACCCCGCCGGGAATAGAACCCAATTCACCTCGGTGATAAACGACTAGTCTGACCACTACACCACCGCAGCCACAGTTTTCGAGGGAAAATATCACAATATTATGAGGAGGAAAAACAAACGGACGTCAATGAACAAAGATATAAGGATATTATAATTCAATGTGTACACTAAGAACAGTTAATATATCATGTATATTATTTCATTAACTAAAATGCAAAATTAAATTACACCAGGCTAAAAATATCGACGCACTGCACTGAGAAACTTACATAATTATGAATTACATTATAAATTTAATTCATATGCCAAGTTAATTATTCACTACAACAAGAAAATAAAAANTTACATAATTATGAATTACATTATAAATTTAATTCATATGCCAAGTTAATTATTCACTACAACAAGAAAATAAAAAAACGAAATTTTCCTTGCAATGTTGTAATTGCATTAGTCCTACACAACAGAAAGTAGAAGCTAGTTTTGTGGGCNAAAAACGAAATTTTCCTTGCAATGTTGTAATTGCATTAGTCCTACACAACAGAAAGTAGAAGCTAGTTTTGTGGGCTGTCAAGGCCGAAGCAGTGTTCGAATCGACACTAGATTACTAAAAGTGATTAGTCAGCTAAAATAATGACGTATTTGATATTTAGTATGTAACGAAACAATACTATATTAGCAAATCGCAACCATCTTATAAGAAGTGAATATCCACGGCGTTCGAATTGAATGCTACTAACTACTAAAGTACTGATACATAAACCAAATTATTAATTGGAACACGGCCTGACGTCGCAGTGACCTTGATTTTCATTGGTTGCTGCTCTGACTTCGTGAATCCAGCGTTAAGGTAGGGTTGTGTTTGAGAGAGAGAGAGAGAGAGAGAGAGAGAGAGAGAGAGAGAGAGAAAGAGATCTAAAAAGCGCTACGGGCCACGCCGACCGGCATATGTAGAGCAGTGTCGCCTCTACGCACGTCTACTGGATGCGACATGCATGTCTATCATAGTTTCGCATGCATCTGGTTCGTATATTTTGAGATATAGCAGTCTTAAAAAGCCACTTCTGGCTATGTTTGAGGGTATGGAACTGTTTCCAACGTGCGCGAAGTGGCGTAGAATGCTAAAAAAAAAAAGGGGGGGAGAGGATTTGTAACTGGGATAGGAGCTTCAGCTAACACACTCACCGTGATGCTTTGTAGTAGATTCAGAACAAAATTTCTCAACAACTGTCTTAAAAGTCTTTACTTTAACTTAAAATGCCCAGAGAAATCGGCCAAAATCGTCAGTTATAAAACATTTTTAAAATCTCGCGCTTACTTTCTTTTCGCAAGTGAACATACAGGAGTACATTTAATTGTTTCGTCACAAAACGCATTTCCTGAGCAGGGCAGGCGACCGCCATAATACTGAATATCGGAGGAAAAGTTTCCGTTTTCATGGACATCAGATGTATAATACTCTATGCATAGATCTTGGAAGTAAGACGAACACAAAAATGATCAATAAATACAAGTGCGAGAAGTTTTTATCAGACTATAATGGGATTCCATATCGGCCCGTTAATAGCCACACAAAAGTGGCGTGGTATTCTCACGAGACCCACAGTCTGGTCCAGTCCCAGATACTCTGCTTTGCCTTTCGTCCACTACTTAAGAATGCTGGTCACAGAAAAGTTTATTTTATATTTGTACGAAATACTTTTCAACTTTTAGACATTACTCGCAAGTACTATTTCCTAGCACTAAAATTTTTTGTAGCCATTTTGTGTTTTCGGGACGTAAAAATTAAAAACTCACCGAAATAAGAAATTCACATTGAATTATTAAATGAATCTTTAAAATCACGCTACAAAATTTTTTTTCGCGATTTTTAAAAAATTGCTCAAAATAAGGCAATTATTGCCAAGATGCAGAAACTATGGAATCTAAAAAATTTCATGACGTAAGAGTAAGTACTTATGATTAATGTCACAAGTTGAACTGTGTTTGGGACAAATAAAGCAATGGAAATTTTGGTGAACAGCACCGAGTCTCAAGAAGGCTTAATTAAGCTTTACGGAGAAGTTTATCTACAATGCACAGTTTTACTATGTGATCTCGCCGATATTCAAATATATATACCCGTGAACGTCCTATCCGTGGTATTTATACTACGATTCTAATGCACTGCACTGCAGTTCAGACAGGAGATTTATCTTATTCAATTTTGTATTGCATCCGCCAGCCAAGCTGGGTTTCCCGGCCCTGAATATTTGCGAGTTTAGGAAGCACGTTTACCAGTTGGAGGGCACCAACTCTCCGAACATCGCCGCTGGGAAATTTCATTTAGCGTGTTTTCACGTACCTTTGTAAGAAATGCACTAATTAACGAAGAAACGCCTATTCGTTGTTGGTTCGTTACGGAATTTCTCTAAATTAAGTGCGTCATGTCGCTGTACAAAATCGAAAAAAAAAAAATATATATATACACACACAATGAAATTTTCAAATTAACACAAGGAGACTTGTTGGGAATCGTTAAAAGGCATCACCCTAAATAACGTAAAAGTGAATTCGTACACNGTCACAGAAAAGTTTATTTTATATTTGTACGAAATACTTTTCAACTTTTAGACATTACTCGCAAGTACTATTTCCTCGCACTAAAATTTTTTGTAGCCATTTTGTGTTTTCGGGACGTAAAAATTAAAAACTAACTCACCGAAGTAAGATAATTCACATTGAATTATTAAATGAATCTTTAAAATCATGCTACAAAATTTTTTTTCGCGATTTTTAAAAATTGCTCAAAATAAGGCAATTATTGCCAAGATGCAGAAAAAAATGGAATCTAAAAAATTTCATGACGTAAGAGTAAGTACTTATGATTAATGTCACAAGTTGAACTGTGTTTGGGACAAATAAAGCAATGGAAATTTTGGTGAATAGCACCGAGTCTCAAGAAGGCTTAATTAAGCTTTACGGAGCAATGCAGTTTTACTATGTGATCTCGCCGATATTCAAATATATATACCCGTGAACGTCCTATCCGTGGTATTTATACTACGATTCTAATGCACTGCAGTTCAGACAGGAGATTTATCTTATTCAATTTTGTATTGCATCCGCCAGCCAAGCTGGGTTTCCCGGCCCTGAATATTTGCGAGTTTAGGAAGCACGTTTACCAGTTGGAGGCACCAACTCTCCGAACATAGCCGCTGGGAAATTTCATTTAGCGTGTTTTCGCGTACCTTTGTAAGAAATGCACTAATTAACGAAGAAACGCCTATTCGTTGTTGGTTCGTTACGGAATTTCTCTAAATTAAGTGCGTCATATCGCTGTACAAAATCGAAAAAAAATATATATATACACACACAATGAAATTTTTAAATTAACACAAGGAGACTTGTTGGGAATCGTTAAAAGGCATCACCCTAAATAACGTAAAAGTGAATTCGTACACNCAAATTAACACAAGGAGACTTGTTGGGAATCGTTAAAAGGCATCACCCTAAATAACGTAAAAGTGAATTCGTACACGTCTCAGCTTTCAAATTATTTACAAACCTTGCCTTGTCGTGCACTTAAAATCATAACCGGCTCAAATTATTAACATAATTTCAGTCTTAACATTTACAAAATTACTTCTATTTCGATATTTTTACCGAAAAAACACATTCCATGATGCTCCACAATTTTATATTCTCTACTCCACATGCAAACATTAACTACACTAAAATACTATATTTAAGATACGATACTAATAAAAGTCCTTGAAGAGACTAGGTGCGTGAATCCAGACTTACCTACAATAAACTGTCTGCCCTTGAAGTACGTCCAGCTCTTTATTTACGCTGCGTCCGAAGTACCACAGCAAGTCGCTAATTCACTTTCATTACTATGCCACACGATGGCTGTCTCGAGAACAGACGCATTCATCCCACTTCGATCGTCCTCCATTGCGCATACTGCGGCAGGCACACGCGCGCTATCTGCCGGCGCACAACCTCAACTACACGCGCGCTATGAGCCCACGCACAACTCAACTACACGCGCGCTATCTGCCTTCTCTCAGCGTCCACAATTCAATATGGTTTAGTCTATTTGCGGTTTCTTCACTTTTTGAATCAAACCTTTGAAAAATCACCCCATATAAAGTGTTTTTTTACATCATATTTTGTATCATAAGCGTTTTATACTCGTATTAACATAAAATTACGTTCCTTATTTTCGGTTCAATTATTTTTTTATTTATACTTTATATATGCATTGCAATATTTAATTTAAAATTAAATTGATGTTACAGTAAGAAATAGTTCTTATGCTAAATAACATTACATTGCATGAGCAGGAGTGCGGTGTGTTGTCCATTTGGTGTAATTTCCAAGACTAGGCTCTGCATGAGGCGGAGGAATAACCTGGAAATAGAACTTTAGCAGGGCTTCAGAAAAGCTGGAAGTAGCTGTGAATGGACTTTGGTATATTCTGTACCATATAAGAAGGCCACTTTTTGACAGCTCGGCGAAAGTAGCGCCACTGTTTACATCTGACTACGTATCCTTCCGCCATCAGCTGGTCCGTCACGTCGGGGCTGTATTTTTTATCAACACGCTGTCAGCTAATCCACTTCTCATTGTACTGTAATGCTAAACAAATTTTAAGATATTTTAAGACTGACATCTGTCTAAAAATATAAGTAGGTTATAAAGTTAAAAATATAAAATGTTGCAAATAATTAGATATTTGATAACTCTTTTTTTATTTGTCCGAGATCGTGAATTTGGGTTAAAATTTGCGAGATGGTCTGTTGTATCTATTATTACACTTTAGACGTTATATCTAATATATTCGAGTTGGAAATATGTGACGTGGAATAACGTTAAAATTGCTTAAAAACTATTCACGCGTGTCTACGGAATCAAGGAAATGGGTTTCGAGAGAACAATATGGCGTATAATTTACGTAGACAAACTATTACCGCCCGAATATAAATTACTTGTACTCAAAATCATTGTACATGAAATATATGTTACTTTAAAAATTATGCAGAGCTCGTGGAGAAATATAACCATTGGCATATGTTTGTAAATTCATTATAATCGCGCAGGAAAGAGGTTCATTTCTGGCTGGTAATAGCTCGCAGAATATCCGATAGATAGCGCGCAGCACGTCACGGCGAAGTTTTGAGTAACTCTTTATGGTCAACAGATAGCGTATTTTTTAAAGTTGATAATTCTTATGTTACGGGCTGGAAATATATTTAAAATTCGTGTCTTTTCGTCAAATTATTAGAAAAAATAATTCAACAATATTATGCAATATTTCTGTATGCTTTTGGAATTAATATCATGGAAGTGTTGAAAGTAAGGTTTGAGATGGATGATACGACGTGAAAAAGCTTTCTGAAGTTAGCACAACTTCAGAAAACTTTTCCACGTCGTATCGTTCTATTGTACATTTAATTTTGATCACCTTAACATTACTACATTATCACGAAGTTTAGTTTTTTATGCTAACAACCATTGTTTTGTGACCTTGTAAAATAAAATGTATTAATAAATCTGAGAACTCTTTCTTATCCACGTACTTTCTGCTTTTCTGATGTGCATTGGGAATTCACTCAGAATAGCCAACGTAATTTTAACTTTTGTTCGTTCGTGCATCAGCTGATACAGGATTTTGTAAATGGCGCTTTGTTTGTTTCGTAAACATTAAGTTGCCACTCACTGACTGTCAGAAAGTGGCCTTCTTATACGGTATGGACCATATACGGTGTTTCATTCGCTAAGAGCGTGTCACAAAAAATTACACCATTTGCAGTACCTACGAGCAACTGGTTCGTAACATGTTTATTTACGTGTTCATGTTGACAACACTTGCTGAAAATAGTTCGCACAAAAGAAATGAGCAAATTTAAGATTTCCGTAATAAGTTCACAAGCAGAGAATATGCGATAAGAAAGAATTCCTAGATTAATTAATACATTTTATTTCACATGGTCACAAATCACGGATCGTTTTATTGTCAACTTTTCACGGAAATCTTAAATTTGCTCATTTCTTTTGTGCGAACTATTTTCAGCAAGTGTTGTCAACATGAACACGTAGACAAATGTTACGAACCAGTTGCTCAAAACAGTGGTTGTTAATGTTACAAACTAAACTTCGTGATAAAGTAATAAAGTAGTAAAGTATAGGTGCTCAAANTCAAAACAGTGGTTGTTAATGTTACAAACTAAACTTCGTGATAAAGTAATAAAGTAGTAAAGTATAGGTGCTCAAAATAAATTCAAAAATGAAACGATCCGTATCCAAATGAAACGCAACTTCAAAACATTTTTCATGTTGCAGGCCTAGTACTGCCATCTGTTTAGAAACGCATTCGGCTCACAAAAGCGTAGCGCCATGCCATGCGCGCTATCTGTCTCTCTCCCGAAGCACTAACCAGTCAGAAAATTTAGATTTTTTGTGTAAAATAATAAATTTACGAACATATACCAATGGTTTTATTTTCCCGTGAGCTCTGTATAATTTTTATAAAGTACCGTATTTCCATGTACAGCGATTTTGTTTACTGATAATTTCCTTTGGGCCGGTAATCGTACGTCTTCTCCCATTGCACGCCATGTTTTTTCTGCCGCCTTCTTTGCAAAGTCGTTTGCGAATGAAAGTGCGTTGTCAAGCAAGTTCCCAAATTTATTTTTATTTCAATTCTTAATGTATTAGCTATAGCGTCCAGTGTGTGATAACTACAATTACCGTCTCGCCAATGTTAACCCAAATTCGCTCTCTCGGATAAATTAAAAAAGAGTTGGCAAGTATTTAATTTTTTTGCAAGGTTATATATTTTTTACTTTTATAACCTAAGTTTTAGACAGATGTCAGTCTATAAATACCTTAAAGTTTGTTTACCATTACAGTACAATGGCAAGTGGATTAGCTGNAGACAGATGTCAGTCTATAAATACCTTAAAGTTTGTTTACCATTACAGTACAATGGCAAGTGGATTAGCTGACAGCTTGTTGATAAAAAAATGCAACCTCCACTTGACGCACCAGTTGAAGGCGAAAGGATACATAAACGAAAAGTAAACATTTGGCGCTACTTTCGTCGAACTGTCAAAATGTTGCCAACTTACATGAGACAGACTATAGTCAGTTCACGACTGGAAGAGACTTTTGAAAATCAACCTTTGAAAAAACACCCTAGCCGTTAGCTACNAGTTCGCACAAAAGAAATGAGCAAATTTAAGATTTCCGTAATAAGTTCACAAGCAGAGAATATGCGATAAGAAAGAGTTCCTAGATTCATTAATACATTTTATTTCACGTGGTCACAAAACAGTGGTTGTTAATGTTCCAAACTAAACTTCGTGATAAAGTAGTAATGTATAGGTGCTCAAAATAAATTCCACAATGAAACGATTGTAAATGACACGTTGTTTGTTTCGTATACATCAAGTGCCACTCATTGATTGTCATAATCTCGCCAACTTATATGAGACAGACCATTGTCTCATATAAGTTGGCGAGATTATGACAGTCAATGAGTGGCAATTGACGTATACGAAACAAACAACGTGTCATTTACAAAACCCTGTATCAGCTGATGCTTGAACGAACAACAATTAATATTACTATAGCTATTCTGAGTGCACTGCGGACGCACATCAGACAAGCAGAGAATATGCGATAAGAAAGAGTTCCTAGATTCATTAATACATTTTATTTCACGTGGTCACAAAACAGTGGTTGTTAATGTTACAAACTAAACTTCGTGATAAAGTAATAAAGTAGTAAAGTATAGGTGCTCAAAATAAATTCAAAAATGAAACGATCCGTATCCAAATGAAACGCAACTTCAAAACATTTTTCATGTTGCAGGCCTAGTACTGCCATCTGTTTAGAAACGCATTCGGCTCACAAAAGCGTAGCGCCATGCCATGCGCGCTATCTGTCTCTCTCCCGAAGCACTAACCAGTCAGAAAATTTAGATTTTTTGTGTAAAATAATAAAGTTACGAACATATACCAATGGTTTTATTTTCCCGTGAGCTCTGTATAATTTTTATAAAGTACCGTATTTCCATGTACAGCGATTTTGTTTACTGATAATTTCCTTTGGGCCGGTAATCGTACGTCTTCTCCCATTGCACGCCATGTTTTTTCTGCCGCCTTCTTTGCAAAGTCGTTTGCGAATGAAAGTGCGTTGTCAAGCAAGTTCCCAAATTTATTTTTATTTCAATTCTTAATGTATTAGCTATAGCGTCCAGTGTGTGATAACTACAATTACCGTCTCGCCAATGTTAACCCAAATTCGCTCTCTCGGATAAATTAAAAAAGAGTTGGCAAGTATTTAATTTTTTTGCAAGGTTATATATTTTTTACTTTTATAACCTAAGTTTTAGACAGATGTCAGTCTATAAATACCTTAAAGTTTGTTTACCATTACAGTACAATGGCAAGTGGATTAGCTGACAGCTTGTTGATAAAAAAATGCAACCTCCACTTGACGCACCAGTTGAAGGCGAAAGGATACATAAACGAAAAGTAAACATTTGGCGCTACTTTCGTCGAACTGTCAAAATGTTGCCAACTTACATGAGACAGACTATAGTCAGTTCACGACTGGAAGAGACTTTTGAAAATCAACCTTTGAAAAAACACCCTAGCCGTTAGCTACATGCATATAACATTACAAACAGCGGCGAGCGCGGATACAGTTAGGCCGTCAGGTTGCCAGCACAAAGAGAGTAAATAGTTCTAAAGTTTTAACGTAATTGTTAATTTATCGCTTACAAATGGTTGTCGAAAAGAATTTTATCGTATTATGCCAATTATTAATGACGTGATGCTAACGTATTTAGATTTCAACGTCTTTTGGATAGTTACACAATCCCGCTCAAGGCGAAAGTAGAGCGGCCATTTGTTGACTAACCAGTATTCCTTGTGTTGTTTACTGGGTGTGGTCGACACACGTGCCAGAGAATTTGTGGGATTCTTGTTTAACCTATAACAATTCATTTATCGGTTGTTTTTTTT
>NQII01002456.1:178231-350259 GCA_002778355.1 Clitarchus hookeri | reverse complement strand
AAAAAATTTCTGAATAAAACAAAGTTTGTTTGGCGCAACCAAATTAATATTTGTTTAGGGGCAATTGAATATTTTGTTTCTGGAACCAAATTATTTTATTGTTCGTATTTGTCTGTATCAAACTTGAACGATTTGGTTGGCGCAAGTGAAGATTTGCACGACCGAGTTTCGAACTCGCAACTCCAACGCCCGAACGCTACGCTTTAGAAGCCTCGTCTGAATTGAGTATTGGCGAAAACAGACAAGTTATCAAATACGTTTAATACAGGACCTGTTAACCAAGCTGTACTTGATTCGCTGGTTCATTTTATGAATTTTAATACTGGCTTAACACAGAAAAAGGTCTAATGTCGTTGCAACAAAAAAATTACCATCGAGTCATTTTTTTCGAACGTTTATGTTGTAGTAAAATAAATAATGTTGTGACAAAGTTCATGAAACGGACATGTTAAAATAGAGTAGTTGGTAGGACGATGGCTTTCGTGAAGTGGAGGTCGTCATGAACACAAGACGCGGGTTCGTTTCTCCTCCCTCCTTTGATGCTTTTCTTAATAGCTAATGTTTCTTTTTGTGAGAAAAACATTAATTTATTACATTTCGTAACTTTTTAGAGCAAAGAGATGCAAGAAAAATTTCAACACAAATGTTAATATCAATTGAACACAAAATTAGTTTTCAGAACTTAAGCACCACCTTAATGTTGACAGTTTAGTGAGGAGGTAACGTTGTTACAAAAGTACATAATATTATAGTTACATTAATAGCCATCACTGTATATTACGTTTACAGCAACATTAGTTACTGACGGCTCACAGTTAAAAAATATACCTGTACTTGTAACATTGATTCTGTTGCCACAGCATTATACTTTGATATGTGAATGTCGTGTAAGGCGTGTTAGGAAAGCGCCAGCTACTTCCCGCACTAACACTAGACATTAAGTGTTGGCACTATGCCGTACTACTATACACACTCGCGGAGTTGCGGGTTCTCTAGCCACGTGTGCCTTCTAGGCACTTGGTATCGACGTGGTGCTCGTAAACATTGTCGTGCCGGATGCTGGCTTGAAATACCGCCGACCCGGCCTCTCCTCTCCGCAAGAGGCCACCGAGGACTCTCCACGTGAGAACTACGCGCGTGTTGTCATCGCCAGAGGCGGAGTCTCACTGAGCTGGCTCTACGCTGGTGTCGTGAGTGGCCGGCCGCTCTGCACTCTCAAGTAAAATTACGTTCGTAGTTCTCTCTAGAGCAAAGAAAACATTTCTTTGAAGCTGTTTTCTTTAAACAAACGGAATCTTACTCTAATTCAAAGCGCAGGTTAAAGTAACTTATGTTCGTTGTTACTAATTATTTTGTTTATGTATTTTTGTTGTATAGGAATATAAATTTTCTTCATATGAAAGAAAAAATTCCTGGAGTTTGTTTTTTTTTTTCCAGTAAATAAATGTTACTGTATACCAAATAAAAGGGAGGCTAGCTGATATTAGAACCTTCTGATCTCTCATTATAGTTTTTAGTACCTAACGAAAGTTTCTAAATCCTAGGTTATCATATAACAAAGACCGACTTGATTGACGGATGTACTTAGTGAGCAGGTTCGTGACAATGCTAATTTCGCTTTTAGCGAGAGGATACACAGAACGGGAAGAAAAGTAGAGTCTTATCACGACTCAACAAACCAAGTAGACTAAACTCGTAAAACAGCACGGGGCGCGGGTGGGTACATTTCATCTTAACACTTCTTGAATCAAACTTCTGAAACACCATGTATGATGTTTTTGGTTTTCTCATATGTGTGTCATGTATCACCAGCGTTTAATACCTACGTCGGTTAACTTAAAAATATCTTATTTTTCGTTTGATCAAACATTTGCATATATTTCATCTATAAATAATAGTATAGTAGTATAAATTATAGTAGGCCTATGCTAGTATAAAAACAGAGAGGGGATATGTGTTTTGGTATTGCATAGCAAGAAATAGGTCTCATGCAAAATATTATTAAACTGAGTGCTCACGAACCCTGTCCTTTCGTGTAATTTTCTAGAATTGATTAATCTTCGTTTGCGTGAGACGGACGAATAGCCTGAAAGTATGTATAACTTTAGCAGGGCTCCAGAAAAGTTGGAAGTAACCGTGGGTGACGGACTATCTGTACAAGGCGCCTTGTACAAGCAAATATTATGTTTACTTTTCTCTCAGGTTCATATTTAAACAACTTTTTCTTTGCGGCAACAAGCCATGTGTTGCAGCAAAGAAAGCGTTTTTACAGTTCAGTGCGGGGCTCTCCTACCAAGGATGGATAGGAACCTTAGGTGCGCTCTTTTTCACAAGAGCGCTGTCGGAACGATATTTGACTTATTTCCCAATATAACAATCAAAGTTTCTCCAGTAAACATATTGTCGACCCGGCTGTTTTATTTCTTATGATTCCCGGGTGGGTGACATGTAATTCATTTAACTAATGTTAATAAAGCTTTTTGTTCCTCAAGCAGGTGGAAATGCTCTACTTTAAACTATCCATAATTTTTGTACAAGATTGTTCTTTGTCTGACTTTACTTGAAGCATTATGTTAAATTTATGGCAACAAAATTTTGGCTTTGTTTTGTTCCATATGAGTTATAATTGGCAAAATAAATAGTAAAATGTATATGCTTTTAATAATTGCAATATTTTGATTAATCTTTGCACACTATTTGTTTGGCGAGATTTGTAGACTCATAGAAACACACAACAGCCCAAACTGCTACTAATTTACTCTTACTTGCTCTCTTGTAGCATGATTATTCTCTTCAAAGGAAACAAAGATATCTTTGTTTGAAAGCGATATCGTGAAAGGTAGCTGAGATACGCATAAAATCATTTAACATGTTAAACCCCATATCATTTCATTTGATGTTCCCGCACCAGGCACCGCTCTTGAGGGCGCTGGTTAACAAAAATGCAGTTCCTTGTTCAGGCAACAATAAATGGACATGCCTACCAGCTGCATGAAGTACAGCGAGCATTGATTTGCACGTCTGTTTGGTTGACTACTGTGGAGTATGACTGCGCGTATAACTATGGTCAGTATAACTTTACGAGATAAGTAACTTTAATGATAGGCATAACTGTGTTATGCATAATACAGCGTCAGCTAGTTGTCTGATGTCGCGGTGAGTAACCTGCTTCACCATAGACCGAATTTCGTGATTCTCACAATTATTTCCTTGCAGGTTTGTTATTCACTTGGCGAAGAGTTCTCCTGTCTATCTATTATAAACTGCGATGTAATTAGGAATGGAAAAAAATGTAAAAACGTTTGTATTCAACAACACAGATCACTGTCCATAACAAACAAGTATACCGGTAATCATATATCCGAGTGTTCCTTATCAGTGGGATTTTTAACAGTCGTTTTATAACTTGTCATGGTAAAAAATTTCCTTTAAAATTACCTAGAAATTATCTGTTAAAATAACACTTAAAAATACGAAGTCACGTGTTCAGTTTCCAAGCCTAACTGCACCGAAACGGGCTGAATAAGTGCTTTGATCACAAATATATTACACATTGAGGAAAAATATTGTTGCACGAAACATCTAGAGTGTTAAAATATGGACAGCCATCTGATGGGTTTTAGGTAACATCTAAATATCGTTGACATAGATAGTATTACCTACAGAACTGTATGTTGTATTCCTGTCTGTGGTTGTATTTTCTACGACACAGCACTCCGTTACTACTATAAAACAGACAGTATCTCTAACAGAATAACTTCAACAATGTTTGGTTTTTTTCCCACAGAAATCAGAATTGTAATAAACTAACAGAATATTCTGTTGACAGTACTGTACAGTTCCGTAATTAGGCTTAAGAACAGCAGCAACAGAATAGTCTGTTGGGTTATTAGAGTCCTATTTGTGGAAACGAACCAAACATTGTTGAAGTAGTTGTGTTGGAGGTTGTATCTGTTTTGTAGTAGACACGCAGTGCTCTGCTGTGGAAACCACGGTTACAGCAGCAAATACAATCACAGACTGGAATACAACATACAGTTCTGTAGGTAATACCATCTATGTTAACCATATTTAGATGGTGCCTACAACTCTCATCAGATGGCTGTCCACATTTCAACAGTCTATATGGTTCCTGCAACCACGTGCAGTTTTCCAAGAACTGCGACGTAATCGTCACAAAAAGTTTGTACCTAAGAAATGTCTCGCTTTCATAAAACGAAAAATTATAAATTTAGATGCAGAATGATATTTAGAAATGAGCGTCTTTGCAAGTATGAGGGTCGGACTGCGGGCTTCGCTCGTAGTGTGCCTCTGAAGTTTGCCGCCGCGAGGAGAGGCGTGAGTGCTCGAGGAACTGTGACAGACAACTGCCGTTTGCACGGAACGACGCACTCGATTCCTTCACGCGGCAGGCAATTTAAAAGGAAGGGATCGGCGGCGAAGCGAACGCCGGAGGTCTTCAGCTAAACGGATCGTGAAACATTCTTCTGCCTCGCGCTGCGCCGAATAAGGCCGGTATATATCCTACAAAACACGTGCCAGCCATTCCTTCGAGCGCACCAGAAATAAAACTGATGAATTAGCTAGTGACTGAAGGACAAAGTTGTGCCGCTGGAGATCCCGGAATAAATAATTGTTTGACCCATAAACCAAAGATGAGGTCAACCGATTATTCGTCTTCCGCGCGTGTACCCAACGTTGGCCTACACCAAGAGATCACAACAGTCAAATCACATTGTCAACAGTGATTAGCGCGTTTGTATATACCCCAGATTTCAAAAGACAAGCACTTTTCTATGAATAAAATAATTTCATAAATTTGAATTTAATCAAACTGCATTTGAAATTGATTACAGGAAGTCTACACACATCTCAAAGCACACTTGTTTACGTATCTGTGTTGTAATCTGAAATCCTCGTTTTTGCTAGTTGTGTTGGCAGAAAAGCATTCCAATGTTGGGTAAGGTTTATTCTGCTCAGGTTGGGAAACAGAAAGATATTTCTTTTGGAAGAGTTTGGCTTAGGAAAAAAATTATGCCGCTAGGTGCGCAGTGTTATAAAAGGTACCTTTTGATTAAAATTTTAAGTTACGTAAACAGTAAAAGAGAAAGTTTTACTTAATTACAAAGTTATTTTATATTTTATTTATGATTATTACAATTATCATGTTTTTTTAACAGAGAAAATACAGAAATTATGGTACACATGCGACACTAGCGCTTGCATAGTGGCAAAAATTTTTGGTTGCCAAACTTTTAACGTTGATCTTCCCAACCTGAGAAGAAGTAACCTTATGTTGGGACACACAGACTGGCTGTGCGCATCCAGCGAGACCTGTCTAACTCATCTTTAGTATATTTTTTTACCTTTGCATTCTTAATTAATCTGTGATAATATCATGATATGTCACTAAAACTAAGCGATTTTGTCGAAGGGCCATCAACCATCTGAACAACTTCCATGAAAATATGAAAAGACACAGTTAATACAGATACATAGAGCTGTTTCTTTTAGTCGATCACTCCACGGTTTTTGACTGAGCTAATCGGTTTATCGCAGCTGAAAAAGAGTTCGCGGAAAAAAAATCGTTACACGATCTAATGCACTGCTATTTTCCGCAGTACTCAACTTTTGAAACGAAACGTTAATCTTGTATGAGAGGATGGTGCATGCGTCGAATGGTTGCAAAAACCTGGCAGAGTTACCCAACCGAAGGGGGTCCAATGGCAATGAAATTGACTACGCTTCCCTTTCTCCCGTGCTATTTCGAAGCAGCGGTCGTCGAATTCCGTTACCGAACGTAAATGCGAGCACGTAACTCAATAAAGTGGGTTGGCAACGCGAGTTGAATATGCAGACGCCACAGGCGGCGATTACTGGTAATAGCCCATGCTGTTTGCAGCGATGTCGCCGGGGTTTAACTGGGCCGCAGCATTTCATAATCCTTCCCGCGCGGCATGTATTGCTCACGTATTCCGGACTACATCCCAGCATTACTCGCAGAAAGTCTGCATAAAATTACCGTGTGTTCTACCACCAACTCCCAGCAAAAATTAAAAAAAAATTTTTTCTCGGGACGTCACGAAAAAATACCATAATTCTAACATCTCTAGCTTTACAATATACACTGAGGAGCCAAAAAAAAAAAAAATTAGTACACCTGCCCCCGAGCACGCAGAAGTGCCGCAAGACGACGTGGTATGGACTCGACTAATGTCTGAAGGTATGCAGGAGGTAATTCACACCATGAATCATGCAGGGCAGTCCACAAATCCAATCTGCGCCAATTTGAGAAAGGGTTGCACGTCTGTCACGTTTAATGATTCTCGTCAGTCGTCGTTTGTCCCGTTCTTTCACGACCTTTTTCCGGCCGCAGCGATGTCGAAGATATGATGTTTTACCGGATTCCCGAATAAGTGCCATGTGAGCATTTTACCAGCATGCGCTTGTAGGTTTACAATTCGCTACCTCGGAGATGCTATGTCCCTCTCTCGTGCGCCGACTATAACACCACGTTTACTTTATAAGTAAGGTAGCAATTTACATGTGTGCTATTTGTTACTAGCAGTTGCTAATAAACCCATTTTCTCTCTGTTATTAATGTTATTGGCTATAAAATAAGTATTAAATTTATCACAAAATTCGTATAAATTTAAAAATCCTTTAAATTCGTTGATTTTTTTTATAAATAACTTGTCATTAAAGCACAATCACGTGTCAGGATTATATAAAATATAGGAAAAATACATAAAATATTTTTGTCACTTGAAAGTAAACAACTTGGTATAAACACTAGCAGTGCAGCCAGCCGGGGTCGAAACCATAACATTCGAGTGCGAACCAAACATTCCATCGCTTCGCCACAAAGTACTTAAACGTGTGTTAACATTAAAGTATTTCATTAAATGTTATATTGAACTTTATTTATATTTTTTCTATAAATTATAATCTTACATTTATAGTTAATGTGAATAAAGCAAGGAGATAAAAGGTGTGTTGGTAACGCCTAGTAAGAAATAGTTCTTATGCAAAATATTGTTAAACTGAATGTGCGCCAATACGATTGATTGACTTTTTGGTATAATTTTATAGACTTGTTTGCTTGAAGCGGAGAAATAGCCTGAAAGCAAAACTTTCGAAAAGTTGAAAGTATACGAATGGACTATAATTTTCTACTCTGTAACTTGGCGAAAAGATAAATTCCTCTAATATCTACAACATCCTTAACGAACAAAGGCGGTTCGGAAATAGAGAGCCCTGAGAGTGCAGCTTGTTGCCATCTGAAATCGCAAAATTCCCACGTCTGCGAGGCATGAAAAACATTAGATGCCNACTCAGCACTACCTCGTTTCACCACGTCTATTCTTCTGAGTGGTCGGGAGCGACTGTCCTGTCCTTCGATCAGGGCTGCCAACGCCATCGAGAGTCACTATCGTCTCATTTTTTTTCCGCGTAGACCTTGTCTCGAAAGCGAGAACAATAATCGCAGCTCAAGTTAAGTGATTATATTCCTACTCAGGCAGTTCTNATCGCAGCTCAAGTTAAGTGATTATATTCCTACTCAGGCAGTTCTTACCCCCGTGGTCAGAAATACTGACTTGAGTGGCGGTTAACGGTTCCGCCTGCCTGGTGCTTGAACTGCGTTACAGGGTTTTGAAATCCTGTTTTTTTTTTTTACGAAACTATCAAACGTGCTCCCCAGTATGTTTACTTAAGAAAAGACATCATACTCCAGACGCGAACGGAATGGTACTTCAGTTGTACCACGCATACTGTAAATATTAATTTGGAAACCTCCAATATATGTAGGTAAAGCCTGCTTTTTCAAACTACCGTTTCTTAAAATATATTAGCCGGACACGAGATATACTAGGATAGGAGCCTGTATTTAACTATGCTACAGACTTTCAATTAATAAAATGATAAGGTCACCACTGAAAGCTCCATAGGTACACGCAGCACTACCAGAACACTGCACGCCAGTTCAGAGCCCTGCGCGTAGCGGCGATGGCGCTCTTGTAGCGCGTGCCAGTGTAGCCCTTATAGCTCTTGCTCTTCTCGGCAAAAAAGGAGAAAAACGATGCAGGTAGGCGGGACCCTTAAGTGCCAGAGCAGAGCGGAAGCCGGCANGCTTCTCGGCAAAAAAGGAGAAAAACGATGCAGGTAGGCGGGACCCTTAAGTGCCAGAGCAGAGCGGAAGCCGGCAGCAACTATCACCTCAACTTAAATAAAGTTTTCAGCTCTAGCGTAACCATAGCTAAGAACACGGTACTTTTTAATTGAGTCATACGAACCCCCTTGGTCAACGTCAGACTAGGCGCTTGAATCGAGGAACAGAGTGCTAAAGAATACAGAGGCGAAACAACCGCTTATACCACGAAGTACAGCCACACGCGCCAGAAAAATGGCGTCACTGGCCAGCAACATGTTGGAACGCCGTTTGCCAATCAGCGCCTCCGAACCTACTTGCCAGCCGGCAGCCCAGCCAATACGGAAACTTTCGCGGCATGAGTAGCCAATCAGACACACGGTCCGTTCGCCGGGCCTTGCGCTGCCAATCGGGAAAATTATACACCCGCATCAAATTAGCCGTCATGCCATTTCATCTTTCTGTACTTATCTACTCTGTGACAGAGGTTACATAGAACTTCGTAAAACCAATATTTGCCGGCACATGCGATCGACCATCGGACCCACCAACAAGTAGGCAGTCGCACGTAAGGATTGAACCATCGTAGAGCACGTGGCTTAACAAATGCCGAAGATAATGGGGGGCCACGGTGGTGCAATGGTCAGACTACTCACCTCCCACCTAAGCGAACCGGGTTCGATCCCCGGCGGATTCGCTCACGGACTTTTTCATGTGGGAATCGTGCCGGACGATGCCGCTGGTAGGCGGGTTTTCCCGGGGTTCTCCCGTTATCCTCGCCCTTGCATTCGGGCGCTGCTCCATACTCAGCTTCACATCACTTTAGTTGGCTCTCAAGACCTAGATGTTAACAGCCGCCCAAATCTCTCCATTCCATTCCATTCCGAAGATAATCGAAGTCCAAGTAGCCAGAATTTCATNATGTTAACAGCCGCCCAAATCTCTCCATTCCATTCCATTCCGAAGATAATCGAAGTCCAAGTAGCCAGAATTTCATAGGCGTGTCAAAAGATCCAGAAGACTCTTTGGAAATATGCCGCAAATCGTGAAGCGTCGTCTTACCATTGCGACTACGTTAAAGGCAACCTCTTCTGCTAACACTTTATGCGAATAAAATAATTTTTTTAAAAAATGTAAATAGCTGTGATTAATATCTTAACGATACGTGTATATATGATTGTGCATTTGTGTGCTGGTATTCGNATGTTAACAGCCGCCCAAATCTCTCCATTCCATTCCATTCCGAAGATAATCGAAGTCCAAGTAGCCAGAATTTCATTGGCGTGTCAAAAGATCCAGAAGACTCTTTGGAAATATGCCGCAAATCGTGAAGCGTCGTCTTACCATTGCGACTACGTTAAAGGCAACCTCTTCTGCTAACACTTTATGCGAATAAAATAATTTTTTTTAAAAATGTAAATAGCTGTGATTAATATCTTAACGATACGTGTATATATGATTGTGCATTTGTGTGCTGGTATTCGNTAAAAATGTAAATAGCTGTGATTAATATCTTAACGATACGTGTATATATGATTGTGCATTTGTGTGCTGGTATTCGTTTAAAGATAGACAATTAAGTTAAATTATAATTACTTAATCGAATGGCTGTATTCCAGAGGCATTTTGTAGATATGTTTGATGTCTAGAATCGTGGGAGTGTTAAGACACCCTAATCACACGAACTAAATGTCTCGTCCCCTCTACGCGCAAAGCGTTGATCTGGTTTGGATTCTCTCACAAGTGTTACTATAAATACCCTGTATTTGAGTTTCGATACATGAAATACGCGTTTCACCCACTTTACCTTTAAAAAAAATTACATACTGAATATAAAAAAAAATAGTTCACAGATCTAAAATTCCTTAAATGATATTCGCAGCCAGACGACAAACAAACATACTAAGGAGTTTGGTACCAAAACTTTTTCTTCTCCGATATCACTGTTGGCGGCGCAAGTAGTTGGCAGCCATAATAATTGTTTTGCAATTTCTCTCAGCAGCGCGTGAACATTGCTTTTGCTGTACTCTTTCGCTTAAATAAATGACATTTGGAAAACCGGTGAGAATTATTTTCAATCATTTCAAAGATTTAGTTATAGAAGTCCAGTCACGCCGCAGTAAAATGGTTCTCCACTCAATATTACTGAGAAAGGTAATTTATCACATCAGCGAAGGGAGAGTAACGTACCAAATTGTATCTGAAACAACCGGAAATCTTCGCGGCAAGGTGCAGTCACTCAGACGTGAGGCGCAATTCCAGAGCTAAGCGGCCAATCAGGAATTAAGGTATTTCACGTGGAAGACCTCCCCTTCCGCGGGCCCACGCAATTTCTCTTCTCGAAGCTTTCCTTTAACGAGCATGTAATTTGCTCAGGAAGAGGAAACATCAGCTTATTCGCTATGATTGCGCCGACCGGATATTCGATTAGGACACTACGAAGGATTTGAGTGAATTTTGCGACATTTTGCCCACTTCAATGCACAGTTCGATGGGATCTGCCACTGTAATGTGCCATACTAGGTATTTTACGAACACACTGCAACGTATGAGCTATAAATGCTCGTTTATATGAGTACTGTAAAGCAAACATTGGACGGAATATCTGTATTTGTAATGTTGGCAGAGAATTGCAAAAAATGAGCTGCACGTGGTAACGTCTAATTACGGATACCTGATTTTCGTGAGGTGATTTCCGCACTAGCTAGATAGACTTCAATATCTAACGTGCACGTCTGCAGTTTTCCGTTTGGCTATTCACCGCATATCTTTGTGAGAAGACATTTTGGTTTTCAATTGAACCAGTCAGAAATATGTTAGTCCGGTAGTCTGTTTATTCGCTGGCGGGTATTAAAGATGCATAGCATTTAAAACCACCCAATAGCTAAAGTGAATCTGAACTTACGAGTTCTAAAATGCATCTAAGACAGCCTGCACACAGTGGATAAGTACACAGGGACGAAATGGCGTGCATGGCGGTCCCTTTGATATGGAAGTACCCGTCCTCTGATTGGCTGCACGAGGTTTCTGAGCAGAGACCTTGTATCTCATTGGCTACATATGGTGGAGGGGTAGGCTACACAATTATGTGCGAAACTTTCGCTATTAACTGGGCTGCAGGCAACTAAGTTACCAGGTGTTTATTGACAACTGCTGTGACATAAAGCTACATCCGTAAGTACATAAAATGACACTGTGAAGACAGGTAATTTACATACGAATAAAAATAATAACCATATGTTGACTATACATGTATACACACCAATACGTACATTATAATTTTTCTTTGACCTCTTAACACACTATCCCGAGTATACTCGTTCATGACTCACTCGTTGCAGACTAGGTAAAATCATAGTCGGTGATGTACAGTATCAGGAGCTAGCACCAATACGGGCACTGCTTTTCCCTGGGCGATGCTATTGGTTTCTGTGACACACCAATTATATTATAATTGGTAGCTTCTTGTATCGAGGATCTACTGAAGCCCTTTCCATAGGTTTCCNCTGTGACACACCAATTATATTATAATTGGTAGCTTCTTGTATCGAGGATCTACTGAAGCCCTTTCCATAGGTTTCCAAGTGTCAGTTTTTATAACAAATTCGCAAGTACTATTCACAACTAAAATTTGCTGTTTTGCCACATCTGGAATGAAAAATTAACGTGTACGTTGAGGGGTTAACCCATTCAGTCACCAATTAATTTCAGAGTTCAATTGTTACAAACTCGTGTTCAGCACATGTCGTGCAACCAGTGAACAACGTGCTGCGTGCTAAATAGTGTTGGCATTAACCAATCACGTTACAGAGGTTTAGATTATTCCACAAATCAGATTAACCACCAGGAAGATTGTCCACTAATACCTCGCTGTGTACNTGTTACAGAGGTTTAGATTATTCCACAAATCAGATTAACCACCAGGAAGATTGTCCACTAATACCTCGCTGTGTACAATAGCCGTCATTAATACTGTGTCTAACGTGTACACGATAACAGACACGGTGATGGGACGGACTGATGCAACTGAAAGAAGAATGGACCGATTTCAGTAGCCAGTTAACGACAGCCTACAGCTAAAGTTTTTCTTGTGTTGAGACATCCTCGCACAAACAACTGACTGACCCGCTGCTAACCACTTTTAAATATTTTACCTACACGAATATCGTGCAAATACGACAGTAATTAAATAAATTTTAGGACTTAGATGTTGCATAGTTGGGTTTCTAGGTGGTTTCACACATTTTGTGTTTTGTTACGTTGTTACTATCATACGTGACCTTAATTTTTTTTCCAGCCGTAAAGCTTGAAATCGTTTATTTACCCGTACATTAAAATATTCGTTTCGTTATTTCAGGGTTAAGCACAGGGACAAGAAAATGATCAACTGTCGCAGACTACAAACCTTCTTTCGAAGTTACTCGGTGCGTGTTAATTGGGGTGTTTGCCGATGATTGGCTTTGGAACTGTCACCGTTCCTTCCCAGCCGTTATTAGCATCTCATTAAATAAATCCGGAAGCAACCCATACGTCTTTTATGTGTACACAGAAAAGAAAAACTTGTTATACTTCTAAAAACTCTTTGTGGTTAATGCTTTCTAAGACGAATTGTTTTTGCTGGTATACACACGGTTAAGGTGAACAATTCAATAACGCGTAGATTAACATGTACTTAAGCCATTTAGTTCTCACTAACATATATAAATCAAAGTTTTTCACCACTGGTATTTCTGAAATACTATGTTGCTCACGGCCCAAGAGAAAGTATGGGATGAAATCCACTCTGTCTGTACAGAATACCACGCCAGACATGACGAATATATTTTCGCAGCGCGCTAACTGTCCCAGGGAACATTCTTCATGTGCAACAGATTACAGGCGTTACAAAAAAATTTTGAGGTGTGTATTTGTTTATTTAAAATATTGTTATTGCAATAGAATTCGTGGCGTCCAGAGTAAACATTTTGCTGCGACATCAAAACTACATCCGTTATATTCTGCGCATGGGCGCCGGCGTATTGGAAGTGGCCACATTCTGTATGACCACGGCGCCATATTTGTCCGTGTTTGTCACATAGCATACGGTTGCTATAGGCTGTTCACGGTAAAGTGGACACTTTTGAGACCCTAGTTACTTTTTCTCTTTCAGCCATTTTTTATCCTGTAACTACCTTTTTAAATAAATATTGCTGTGTAAGTAATAAATACAGTGAATAAATATTTCACCGCACTCGGAAGTTAACGTCTAAGGCTAAAATAAACTATATTTATTGACTATTATTCCAAATGAGAGGNTATTTCACCGCACTCGGAAGTTAACGTCTAAGGCTAAAATAAACTATATTTATTGACTATTATTCCAAATGAGAGGTATTTCAAAAGTGCTCACTTTACCGTGAACAGCCTATACGAATTAGGCGGGTTTAGGGGTAGATTACGTGATCCCTTTTGTGTTGAACGTAAACTACTGGTTCACAATTCTGGAGGGCGTGTCTGATGAGCGACATCCATTGACATGTGTCAAACTAACTATAATTGTGTGANTGATGAGCGACATCCATTGACATGTGTCAAACTAACTATAATTGTGTGACACCTAACATGTTGCTAAATTGCAACTCGAAATGATAGCGTTTCTGTGTATCACCACGTGACGCAAAACACAAACTCTGGCTTTCTGATCATTAGATAACTGCGTGCGGTTGGTGCAGACGCTCCAGAGCTGTTGAGTACTGACGAGAGAAAACTGTTGACGCTAAATGAAACATTCTCGTCATTTGGGCTCGGAAAAAAAAAGTAATCTTCTTCAACTACTGTCCTCTTCCTTCCACCAGCCGTAATCATGTGCCTGATACTGTGCGGAGCAGAAAAAAACATCAGCCTCAGGCTGATGGCGCGGTGCGCGTGGTAGATTCAGCAAATAATATTGTATTTCAGGAAAAACGAGTTTCAGTGATCAATATAGTTAGTTTTTAACAGTGTATATTAATTTGGATTCTCAATGTAGCAGAAAAGTGACCTCAGTTCTCATTTCTTATGAAGAAATAAGATGTCCTGAGCAGAACCTGGCGCGTTTATCTGATGAGAAACCAACGAGACACACAAGGTGGCTTACAAAAGTGGTCATCAGACCGAAAAACGCCCTTGTTGTCAAGCACGAACTTATGTAAAAAGGATAGGTTTTTTTGAGTTAGTTTAATTACTTACTTCTCTATTAAATTAAGTTAATTTATGTTTGTTTACAATTTCAGATAAGTTTGCAGTTCTGAAAACAAATGTCAGATTCGCTCAAACTACATCAATTTTCAGTGACTTCAGTATCACTACTTGGTATTTAACTGATAAGTAATTCCTGGTTTGTGTTTACTATAGTTTGATAATTGAGGTGGAATAATCTTTCACGATGTCACAAGAAAGTGTCTATAAAGTAAGAAATGTATTATTATTAAGTACTGCAGAATGTAAAGTTGGATATCAATCAATTAGTTCGTTGCAGAGATTACTTACAACTAACAGTTTCGTATACCCATTATTTTTTAAAATAATTCTTTGTCTGTTACAATTTTCTTAAGGAATTATACGTGTTCAGTGGTGCTACTCACCTGAGCAAGTTTAATAATTTTCTAGCTAATAAACGTTTTACAGAAACAGACACAGAAATGAACACATCGGCTGAAAGCAACAAATTTACTATTCATCGACAGGGCTACTTGTTTGTCGCTACAGTATTTACGCTCCAGCTCGAATTCAATAGCCTACGTGCACATCTGCAAATTTACACTGCATATTGGCTGCGTGCCTTTGTGAGAAGACATTTTATCCTTGACTAGGCCAATCAGAAACACGTTACTCCAACACTGAACGTTCCTGATTCGCTGGCAGACACCTAAGTCACGTGGCAGTTAAAACCAGCCAATAACGCAGCGGTTCTAAACTGACATGCTTGGAGAACAACGAGTCGTGGCATCTTTTCGCGGAAAACAGGTGCCTCTATTCATCGAAGACGCTGATTCACATTACTAAGTTTGGTTCAACTTTGTTCATTAATTCCAGATGCCCGACGTATCACCATTTTAATACTTATATTGGTGAGAGTTTAAATATGTTATGAGAACTACACTATATGTGATAATAACTTTTAAAAAGGTGAGAGAAAAACATCATCAATGATTCTTCAGTAAGGCCACGCATTTTTCGCGAAAATATTTATGCTCATGCATACTTCAATATCCTATATCCACAACCCCAACTTCCTTTGGTTATTGGCCACGCGCGTCTACGAAAATACATGTTCTTATTTGACTGGGTCAATTACTCTGATACTGAACGCCCACGATTCGCGGACAGACACTTCAGGCACGTGACATTTAAAATCATCCAACCACGAAAGTGCGTATGAACTATAGTGTTTTGGAGTACAGCTGGCCTTGAAATATTTTCTCGAAAAAAAATATGTGCCCCTACTCTTTAATTTCTGTTATCATAACACTTTTGGTTCGAATCGGTATAGTATTCGTAAACCCTCATTATATTGCCTAAAACATTTCCAAAACATCAATTTAAACAATAATTGTCTACACTTTCATTATTATAACAATTTGCGAAGTGTTTTCAATATAAAAAGTTGTTATGATTCATTTTTATAGATTTAGTTGTTCAGACGTCGCTAGCTTCGATAATAACTTATAAAATATGTTATTTGACAGTACTAAATAATCACTTTAAATATTGCCTGGAAAAAATATTCGGTTCAAATTGAACTCGCATACGTGAATTTTATCCTAAAAAAATAATAATAAAAGCTTTATTTTTAAGAATAACTTTAAGTACAAAAAAAAATGTACTTTGTTCTCACTTGATATTTTAGATGCGTAGGAAATTTGGTTTGGTTCGTTGAAAGAACTAAAGCTTTCTAGGGAAAGGTGCAAACACGAGCATATAGATTCACAGGCAACCAAACAGAACGACAATGCAGGCTAAAAGTTTCTCACTAGACCTTATATAGCCACTGCTTGCCTGGACTGAAGATGGCTTTTATTAGACATAACTTATGGAAGTCAAAATTCTTATATTCTCATGTTTTCCACGGCATCCACATTAAAGATACGTTCAACACCTGAATGCAAAGTTTAATTTAACTATTACAGTAAAATTTATTTATTGTAGATAAAGCTGCCTTTTAGGTTCAGCGATTTTTTAATGGAATGATTCTTTTCGAGAAATTCATAACCAAATTGTAGCCAAATCAAGTTTTTAAAAAATATTTTTCATGATTTTCAGTGTTAGGGCTGCCGGAGAAACCATCCGTGTTCTGAAATGATATAATCCAAATTATTACTTTTTATTAAAAATAAGTTGATACTCCGGTTTGACGACGCGAATAGTAAAAAATCATTCGTGACTTCCTGATTATGATGGGTTCCGAACTATGAGACCGACTCGGTGCTCAGTTATTTCACGCCGGTGATCTGGGTAGAGACATCACCGCATCTCAGCCTCCTCGCAGAATGCGGGTACAGATGTGGGTGTATCAGTTCTCTGATTGGGTGCGCGAGACTCCGGGAACGGGACTTGTTTTACTGCGAAAGGTTTCCTTCTTGGTGGTCTGCCGGCTAGCTGGTGAGCTACCAGGTGTTGATTGGTGAACGGCTTTTCGACATGTTGCTGGCCGGTGCCGCCATTTTGCCAGCGTGTACGACTGAAGTTCGTGTAATATTTTTTGTTTCGCCTTTGTATTCTCAAGTGTAGTCTGTTCGCGGTATCTTCACACTTTTTGAATAAAACCTTTGAAAAATTACTTAATGTCTGAAGTGTTTGGTTATTTTCTGAATATGCTATTTATTACAAACGTTTTATAAACCAGTTAATATAAAAATATTTTAATTTTTATTAAATTAAACATTTTATTATATTATTTTTATAAATTGATATGTTTGATTTGTAATTAATACAAATAAAAAAGGTAGAAAATAGGTGTGTTGGTACTGCCTAGTAAGAAATAGTTCTTATGCAAAATATTATTACAATGAGCGCGCATGAATGCGGTGCGTTGTCCCTTTGGTGTAATTTTCTAGACTTGGTTAAGCTTTCTTTGCACGGTACGGAGGAATAGGCTGAAAGTAGAACTTTAGCAGTGCTACTGAAAAGTTGGAAGTAACCATCAATGAACTATAATACTCTGATGAGGAGTGTGAACACCCTACCGTTCACGGCGAGCAATGAACTAACTTGACCCATAGAAGTTTTTAGTGGGAAACAAACATTAAAATGCGACTGCATTTTTACAATAAAGAACTTGTCCAGATTAGTATTGGCAATGGATTGCTTTTCAGCTAAACTTGATTTACCAAATTTTCCGTTTGTTTACTACATGAGAAATTTTTGTTCATCTAACGTCTTGAATAGTTCCAGGGTAAGATGTCACGATCTTGTAGTTTTTAAAAAGTACCTTTCAAAGTTGTTGAATCAGATTTAGACTGGCTTTCGTAAGGAACAATAAGAAAAAAAGGAGAAAAAACAAGAATAATTCAGAGTATTTCTTTATTTCCTCGGATAAACAGTTTCCTCAGAAAGTATATGCGATTTTTTCAGCCACACGGCACAGTTACACAGACGTACACTCTGAGCGGCCTTTAATCTTCGTCGTGCAACTCCTACACAGAGTTAAGTCTGACCTTTCAGAGACGGCGTGTACAGACAGCAAGAACTGAAGAGGAAATGCCACAGTATTTTGCCTCTACATACCGACTCCAATCGGTCTGAGAGGAATTTGATGAACGCACTGGAGAAGCACACCAGCGCGCTACTTCACGTGCCCAAGCCAACTCGCGCTGAAGAAGCATTCATAATCAGATATTCCACAAAGAAGCTTTATCCCTAAATATCTTAGTATCTGTCTGGTACTCTTTTGCAAATTCCGAACATTTCGCTATGCTGTGTCTACAGACTTTTGCCCTCGTTTTCAAAACTTTTATTCGGTTGTTATAATCACTTCCGTTTGCTTTGCATACATTATTGCCTTCGCTAAGTAGGTGGATGTCCTCGCAACTTAGAACTCTTTATCTCTCAGTTTATACATTTTAGAGCTTTTTGTGTTTGTTAAAACCTTACATTCCGTTTACGACGTCATATTTATGAATAAGTCGACCTCAAGTGGCAACTTTCTGTATGTTTCCGCACTGTCCGTTGAAACATGGGTGTGAATAGGAGGAACTTAACTTGTTATTCCTTATTTCCCGCCTTCGACGAGAAATAAATTTCCAGGTAGACAACAAAGAAATGGTAAGAATTAAAACCATTAAATTTTACTAATCTAGCTGTTCTCTTGTAAAGCTCTAAGGTACGGTCAAATCTTTACAATATGCGTATGCGTATCTATGACGTGTGTGTATATATATATATATATATATATATATACATATATATATATATCTATAGATAACTGGACCAGGCACTTATGTACGTGTTGTTGCTTGTTGCTGGCCAGTGGCGCCATTTTTCTGGCGAGTGTTGCTGGAGTTCATGGTATAAGCTGCTGGTTCACTTCTGTATTCTTAAGTATTCTGTTGTATAACCATGAGACATAGTTATACGTCTTACGTTTTGTTGAATGCAATTTTAAAGATTTATTGTTGCAACTTAAGAAAGTTTTTTTATTTTTATATTTACGCCGTGGAAATTATTTCTGTAATATTATTTTTTATAAAATATTCGAAGATTTTTGATCGGCGCCATTTAAAACACTTAACTACATATCCACACTTGAAAAAAATAATTATTTACATTACCTGCAAATACCTAAGGTCCAATGTGTCGGCGAAATCCCGATCTTCCCAAATATGTCTTGGTTATTTCATCAGCCGTTCTCAAGACAACCTCGCGAATGGACGTCTAACTTAAAAATGGCCGATTGCTTTGAAAGCGAGCAACCAACAAAGAAGGTGAAAATCAACCAAATTGATTAGTGTCGCCATAAATCTTTGGTCGCTGCAAATAAATTCTTTGTTCAAAATATATCGCACGTAACTAAACGTATTATATTGTTGGCAATTTGTAACTATATGTTTGCTTATACTAAATATAATTTAACGTACCGAAACAACAAAATATTTGTATGACCCATACACATTTTTTTTTAAATAAATTATTTTCTTTGTGAACAAATTGTATTTATTTGGAGGAACTGAGACTTGGCTGCACCAAAAAATATCGTTTAGATGAAACAAACGCCACGCAATCAAATATATTTGGTATGCTGAAACAATTCTTTTTCTCAGCGTGGATAGAAAACATTAGCTCTCTGAAAATGTTAGAAACGTATAATATCATGGGATAAAAAGTAAGAAAGCTTTCAAAAAAGTTAAGCTAACAATTAAATAACTATGTACTGAGATAGTTCTAACTTAGGTTATGAACACGACAAGGCATTCTTTCCCATTGTGTCTCGGTGAAGTCCAATCTGCGTAGCTGCTCGGAACATCAATAGAATTATTTCCAATTCAGTCCCCTAACGATGTAGTAAAATTCATCTGATAAAAAAAATCCTAAAAAGTGTAATCAAAATGGTTTTTGTAATTTTGCCAAATTTTTGTTTTCCAATTATTTAAATAATGACTGTTAATCAGTTGTTAAAAACTTAAAAAAAAAAAAATGTTTAGCTTGCAGATATAAAACAAAATATTCAACTTTTCCAAACAAGTGACTGTTTGGATATTTTTGTGAACATTGCATGAAGAACGTTCCAGTTTTTGATACTGCAAGCTGAGCAGTTTTCCTGCAAAAGTTCACGCCATTAAAAAACCACATTTTACACAATTACCCCTGAGTTCTGCTAAGAGTAGGAAAGAGGAAAACTATTATGCGTTAGGGAGATAGCACAAGTGAAATGAGGAAAGCATGTGGATTCGCCTACCCTAGACCTATACTTGACATAGATTTCATCCTTTTCCTCGCCAGGCTGAAGGAAGAAAGGCTATGATGAAGTGATAGATAGGAACGAAGTTGAAGCAGATGTTATGTAACAAAAAGAGAAATAAAACAAATAACTTTTTTAATTATTTACTATTGCTGCCGGGAAAGCGTAAAGCCGGGATCACAATAACCTGGCAGGCGAGTTTTCACGAGGTTCCATCATTTGTGAGGAACGCTTGATGGTATGATCGTGCTGCCTCCCACGCGTTGCCATTTGCACGCCCATACAAGAAACGAATGTTAGCCATATCTTCGTTAGGAAATGTGTGTGTGTGAAGCTAGGCAACTGCTACAAATGCGGCTACGAGTCCACACCGTTATTGGCGTTTAAAGCGAGGGCTGGTACCTGGAGCATAAGGCATGAACAGCGTTGTAATGATGCAATGGTTTCACATCATTTGTGTACGTCATATCTCGGAAACTATTGGTTTCCGGACCTATATTTATTAGGAATTCTGTCGTTATTTCATTGTCCCTCACACCCCCCTGCAGTTTGTATCTACAAAATTAAAACATCTGTTATATGTGTGTATTTATCTCTATTTCCGCGACTTCGCCCGCGTGTGCTACGCAAAGTAGCGAATAATTTATTTTATCGAAGGACCTCTTTGTAAACTACATTGGTTGCTCTGCTCTCAGGTGCTAGGCTTACCAGTTGCAAGGTGAGCTTACTTTGGAGCACGCCACATAGCTGACCACGTACGGAGTCCTCCATAAATTCTACCCCAGCCAATTTTTACGAGTCATAGAAAAGCCAACCGTTAGGGGGAATTTCTGTCTCTTAAATTCACCGTGTTCATAGATTTTTACTTCACTTCCACCCCGTTGGACACATTCCGCATATTATCCAGCTGGTCACAATCTGTGACGGCAGCAACCAGGTGGCTACACGATTAGGCAATCTCTTTGATAAAGAGGGTCGCATGACTACTGCCATATCCAGTTTCAGCGAACAGTCGTCAGGGGGCACTTCAAAGCTATTACACATATTAGTAGCGCGTGTCAGTTTGGCATAAGTGTGGCGTGATTCCCATTAAGAAAGACTCCCTTCTTATGCATTCGGAAATAAAGAAAGAAAAGCACTCTGGAAATTCCGTAGGTTCCAGCAGTGGTAGTATGAAACTCATGTTTCTAGTTGATGTATCAGGCAGATACAGACGATTGCAATGTTAACCTACCTGTAGAGATTGAGCTTCAGACTCACTAATTTTCCAGAACTGCGACTTTGTCTGCCGCCGTGATGCTCAGCCATGAGTGGTGCGAATCATTTCTCAATTTATACATTTATCTACATTGCTATATTATTTTATGTGAATAGGCCAAGCGCATTTTAATAAGAACTTACACATTAAAAAAAGATATAACCAGAGAATCAAATAGGACTTGACATAGAGGAACTAACGTTAACTGCTGATAAATGAAAACGGGTTTAACAAACAGCCTAGTCTATCTGAAAATGTATTATTAATATTTTAATGTCGAAGGCAAATGCTACAAGGTGTATTGAAATAGAAAAATAAACAAAACTTACTATAAAATTTGGATGTGAAATGATCTAAACTAGAGAAGAGAAACAGTGGCTCTACAGCTAATATTCTTTAACCAAGAAAAATTATTTCCAATAAACATGAATACGATTACTCGAAATTTTTTAATCAGTGTGAATTAGCTAACTGATCTATTTGTTAATTTTTTTACTGTATGTGTTAACACCCTATTAATGGAAGACATTTATTCACTTCTCAGTTCGTATAAGAATTACCATGAACCAATATCTGGAAAGAAAAAAATTAAGTAACAAGTGTCTATCCAGAAATATGAAGTTATTCCTTAGTCTGTATTTAACTTCACTTTTGCTTTAAAAAAAAGAAATAACGTACCAGTAATCGTAGGGGAAGGAGGGTTGATACTAAATTGTATGTTTAGAATTAAACTGCATAACTTCCATTGACGGGTGAAAGATGGGAGGAGTCATTTTTAGGTTTACGGAATAAATATTAGTTTAAAATCTACTACAAAGCCGTAAAATTGCTGTAGCATAATGAATGGCAATGTCTCTGCTAACAGCAGACATCACATGTTGGTACTCTCACTGTATTGATCATACAAAAAAAAAAAGCCATAATAATAGGTACTGGATGTAACTCATCGCTGATCAAAATATAAATCATATTATCTATGTTATTAAAATTTTCATTTTGATATTGAAATTCAGGATTCGAAAAACCGCGAAGGTAAATAATAGAAATAAACTCGTTTATGGAATTTATTATTATTATTATACTCCACAAGTTAGCAGATATCGTCACGCAATGGCAACCAGTTAAATTATAAAGAAAAATTAATATTTTCGCTGCAGAGGAACTATAATATTATATACTCTATAATAATATACAGTATTATTATACGTTATATACTATAACATTCAACACTGACATACACTAAAGGCAGGGATATTTTCAATCTCTATATACATTAGAGGATTTTTCTTCCTAAAAATTGAGAGAGTATGTTTTTTACTTGCCTAGTATTCTGCGCGTTATATCATGCTAATTTTTTTTTTGCCCCATTCACTTTTAAAATACACGAAAAAGTATTTCTTAGGTTTAATTGGATAGCATTAAAAGCTATTTTAATGGCCGAAGTCTGAGAGTGTCTATCTGAATTCCAATTTTTAATTAATTTTTACTTGTCAAGGGTCGACTGATTCTAATATTGATTTCTCAAGATAAGTTATTCTGAACAATCATTCACTCCCGAATATCATTACGGGTTAACGCGGACGACTCAGAAAAGTCAGATTGAATGCAGAGAAATAAATTGGCGTAGTTATTCAAGCTTGCGAGGTTCTAGCTGCCTTCCACGATGTGGCGAAAATAATCTTCTTCGTATAATTATCCTGGGATAAAACTGCGACAAAAATTTTTTGCTAATTGTGCAACTCAATTATTCACACTCAACCAATACCGTCATTTCATCAGATCTTACCACAAAATGTTGCTTCGGTACTCCAGATGCTTTTAACCAAAATAACTTATATCTCCATAGCGAATAAAATAACTGTAGATACAAGAAATTATGAATAACAGATGCAACAGTGAAATGGTTATTTAAACTAGATCCTAGGGTTTTAAATGAATTATACGCGAAGTTGGCTACCAAAAAAATTACTAAAATGTCCATATTAAAATAAAACTAAGTGCATATTTAAATTATACATATTGAGAAGAGTATACACGCCATGCATCGATTCTTCTGTGAACAGTCTCTACATCAATGAAACAGAGAGGTAATTTTACAATTACAAACTATTTAAAATGTTAGTAACAAGATATCCTTTTCAAACAAAAATTGAACTCATTAAAACGGCTTATAAATATGCGATATTTGTTCTATGATTCGACCTTGGTTTATCACCTTACTCGGAGCTCGGTGATCAAATGGTTGAACGTTTCTTGCTGTTCGTTTGCGCAGTATAAAACACTGGTATATTGTTCGCAGTTAACTGCCCACTTTTGAAAGCCCTGCATAGAGTTTATATTTCTGCCAAGTCTGTATCCCTCTGCCATATCTAAAAGTAATATTGCTTTCAACCCATTTCCTTTATTCCTGCGACTAGCAAGTGCATTTGTAAAAAATCTAGGAAAACCAATATGTTATTAATATGCTTCTTATTATTATTATTAATATATGCATGAAACAAACTGAAATAACATAAAATATAAACAAAGACCAGAAATGTAAAAGTAAAATTTTTATGCGGCATTAAGGCATGGAACTACTTTGTCTGCATAGCTGCCAACATTACTGGGCGGATGCTAGTCTGTATGCCCGTTAAAATATATACAGTTATAAAAAGTGATATTTTTCAAATGTTGATTTCAAAAGTGCCCATTTAACGGTGAACACTCTAGGGTATAGTTATATAGGAACCAGTGAATTGGCTTCAAAGCACTGTTCAATTTCTTCTTCCCGCCCATTGCATACCATTCATCTAAATGTACATATAACCGTTACCGTGCTTTGATGAAATTATCTGCCAATTTTTTTCGGATATGATATTATGATTACTACTCGAAAGTTTATTCTAATGTGTGTAAAAATCGCATTAATAATTGCTCCCACATTAAATTAATTACTACTTATATATTTACCAAATTATTATAGATATTCTGGTCGAGCTTAACGTAAAATTACACTCAATAAAGTCAGGGATTTTTCTTAAAAGGGTGATTGCAGCAGTGCTTAAGGGCGCGCCTATCTGGCGCTTGAACTGCGGTGCAGAGAGTTTGAAATCCGCGTTTTTTTTTTTTACGAATCCACATAACGTGTCCCCATAATACCGATGCACTAAAAGAAAACATACTTCAGGCGAGGTACCAATAATACTCTCAAAACATCACGATCTTTATAAACGTTATCCCCGAGCCCTTCAACATAGCTGAAACAGGCTTTTTCACACAACTGTATCTCATAACATACTGGTCGGAAACATGGGAAACTATTATAGGCACCTGCATTGAAACTTGCTAAAGACTTTCCACCAGTAAAATGGCAGGTATAGCTCCACGCTTCCCTGCCTCAGACGCGCTAAAAACCTCAATGTAGACGGCGCCTTTAAGGGCTATATATGCGGTCTTGCAATGAACGAATTCAGGAAACATAAAATCAAAAACAGGATTGGAAATGCAAAACATATTTTTATGGGATTAAATTTATTGACAATATATATTGTAATGCTGGTAACTATGGTATAGTTGATAGAATTGTAGTTTCCTAATTAAAAAATCGCCAATATTTTGCCAAAATGTAGGGATTTAAACCACGAAATCATTAAACTAGACAAAAAATGTCCAAATATGAGTTTTCTGAAAGATGATGTTTGTTTAAAACTGGTTTAATTTTATTTTATTTTGTTATTTTAGATTTACACATAACAAAATATCATAAAATTTTAATTCATTACTTTGGCATATGTACTGATTTTGTGGTTTCTATGCGTTATTAGAAAAAAACGGGCACCATTTCTTATTCGAAAAACATTCATTGTATCACCAAGACCTCTATGTGGTGATTCCGTTAATTCAAATATGTATATAGTCAATAAAATAAGCATCAACGAAACGTATTTAATATTTAAAACTTGAGTTCTTGATCTTATATTTTATGAATTCACGAACAGTGAGATCATTCCGTAGTCATTAATCAACCCTGGACTCGTAATCGTTTGCCCCTGTAGGCTTGAAACCTGTTGCCCTGCCGGCGTGTTGTCATCACACAGGCGCTGCCACGACACCTGCTACACTCTAGCTCGCGTCGCAGACCGGCTGTGAGAGCGGAATCGGGTGTCAAGTTCAGAACTCCGCTGAATGTGCGTGATCCCGAGCACTTGCGGCCTGCATGGCAGTTGTGTGATCGATGCACTTTACTGCAGCATGAGCTCACGCCGACAGTGAACTATGCAGTCGGCACTCCGCTGATAGCAAGCGGACGTCGGGTGTGTGTGTGGAGCGGTTAAAGGCGGCTCGTAACGTCGAGGTCTTGAGAGCCGATGACGGTGAAGCGAGGTGAGGATGGAGCAGCGCCGTAATGCAAGGGCGGGGGTGATAACGGGAGATCCCCGAGAAAACTAGCCGTAAAAACGGCATCGTCTGGCACGATTCCCTTGTGCGAATATCCGGTAACGGCTCCGCCGAGAAGCGAATCCAGTTCGCCTTGGTGGAAGGCAAGCGCTCTAGCCGCTACGCATATCAGTTTCGGTAAGGGGAGGATCCAAAACAAAAGAGGGGTGGGGATCTACGGTGGATATGAGCTCCCACAACCCTACACTACAAACCCCTCACATTGGCATGAAACTGTCCTGTGAATGTTTGATCACTTTAGTGGTATTATAATATTTTTTAAAAAACATATTTTATTTGGTTAATGTAATACTATTTCATAAAATTATGATGAGATCCCATGCCACGATATCAAAACCGCACAACAGAAAAACGATCCACATACAAAATAAAAACCAAAATCTATATTAGCTCCTATTTCCGGTAGCATGCTTATATATGAGTGAACGGTTAATATACACTTTAGAAATAAACCTTTGAAAAGGAAGGCTTTCTCACCAATGAATACGTTTTTACGTTGAAACTTAGACAAACGTTGGCAGTGAATAATGAGAATTACTGCCTACATAATGCGTAATGTTTAATTGGTGGTTTTAATGAAGCGGGTCCTTCTTGTACACAGTAAATTCGCATATTTATGTTACTAATAATTTCAAAATACCACATGATAAATACAGATTATCAGTCGTTAGGTCCGTAGAGATGCTCATTTTTTTTTCATTTGCAGGATAGATACGCAGTTTGGGGATATCTGATCAAAGCTTTAGAAAGTGATAAGTTTATAAGCACATGTAAACAAGGGTCTTATTAGGCTATAGGCTATATTTGAGGCAAGGCAAATTTTGCATCATACTTGTCTGGGGAACATGCCGTACGCTGCGGGAAGTAAATAGCTAATTGTAAACACAGGAATAACAATTTTTTTCACTCCAGTGTTTTTGCTCCGCTCGTTAAGTAGGCCTAATATAAATACATTTTTTTATCTGCAAACTACAAGTAAGTCGCTATCTTTCCACAATAATGGTAAATTTAAAAAAAAATGTACATGGTTTACCTGTTACAGGTAGGTAGCTTGCTTGATTAATGAAATTGAAGAATTAAATTTAAATATTGAATTNGTGATAAGTTTATAAGCACATGTAAACAAGGGTCTTATTAGGCTATAGGCTATATTTGAGGCAAGGCAAATTTTGCCTCATACTTGTCTGGGGAACATGCCGTACGCTGCGGGAAGTAAATAGCTAATTGTAAACACAGGAATAACAATTTTTTTCACTCCAGTGTTTTTGATCCGCTCGTTAAGTAGGCCTAATATAAATAAAAATTTTTATCTGGAAACTACAAGTAAGTCGCCATCTTTCCTGCTTAATAAATAAAACCTTAATAATGGTAAATTTTATAAAAATTTACATGGTTTACCTGTTACAGGTAGGTAGCTTGCTTGATTAATGAAATTGAAGAATTAAATTTAAATATTGAATTNTTACATGGTTTACCTGTTACAGGTAGGTAGCTTGCTTGATTAATGAAATTGAAGAATTAAATTTAAATATTGAATTACAAAGTCCTAGAGAACAGTCAGTGAACTGGGTCTCACAATAATACTACATACAAACGTTTTTCTAATGGGATAAATTCACTAATACCGTGAAAATGATGAGAAACGCAGTTCCTATATCTGTGTTTTAATAAGGCTGCCAGTTTTTAAACTTCAGTAGAATACGTCATCACAGTTGGAAGCTACAATGACGTCTCCCGCCTGACCTACACGAAATGGACTGACTTGTTCGCACCTATGCGCAAAAATACCGTGGTGATAGTTTGTGTGCAAAATTTCAGCTAGTAATTTTATATTCGTTCTTGCTCATGTTCCAGTGAGCTCCAACAGAACTTCTTGGTCGGAGTGGGCACTGCCCACAAGCTTCAGTTAGGACTGCTGATACGTTTGAAATATGGTGTTTTGTAACTAAACTTTTTACTTCCTGATTTCAAAGGTGCAGTGAATGGTAATGAACGAGAGATGTGACTTACACAGAATGTACGCCTGATGGGAAGCTATGTCTACGCACAGGCATCCTGAGTACAGTTACTGCCCGTTTCAACTTTTTAAAGAAAATTATCCGTCACTACAGGAACTTAACTTTCTTCGTTTGCGTCATAAAATGCCCAATTCTAAATTTGTTTTCGCGTCGTTGGGCAAACTGCACATTTAAAGAACGGATGCACTACAAAAATATTATGTCACTGTAAATATATCCGAATAGAGAACTCGTAAAAATCACTACATTGTTTCAGAAAATTATTTTTTTATATTAGCAGTAACCTACACTGGTTCATAAATTCTTCAGACTCTGTTAAGTAACACACTTTATATGAAGAAACGAAATAGTCCTGTGCGCAGCAATTCTACTGCCGTTAAAATATGGACTATAAATTATAATTAATTAAAATTATATGAATATAACCTATGTGAATTATTCCCAAATATTTTATAAACTCGAATGTTGTCTTTTTTCTCTTTATAAATGTAATATTATAAAATGTTACTTAGAAATTTACCTTTTCTTTTTATTTTACGGTGGCGTATAATCTGAAGGTTATGTTCGGGGAATGTAACTTTTGGATACCAAAAATTGATATAAATTCAGTGTTCATAATGTGATTCATAATTTTTTTAGGACCGTCATTCCAGGTGTTGTAGGACATAAATTACGCAAAGTAGTCTAAGTTTGCACGTTCTGTAAGCAGTAATTTGCAGAAACCGCTCGCCTCAATAGGCACGTCCACGAATGCCGGACTGTGCCCACCCTCACAGCAATGGCCGCACCTCAATCACGTCGCCGTGAATTGCGTTGTCGCTCTCAGGCCCATTCGCCGTCGGCGCGGCGGTAAGGACTGTAGCCAGCAGTTTAATTCCGCGCTGGGGCCGGGGCTCGCTTCGGACCCTCTCGCCGGAACAAACATCAGCCCCCCGTCGTCACTCTGCTGTGACTAGCGCCCACTGGCAGAGTTTCGGACGCGTGGGCCCCACTACTTCAAACGCTTCTCGGCGCCGTAAAGGACGCCTGCATAAGGCGTGGAAGTTGCTGCCTTATGTGCCTGCTCCGTCGCCGCCAAACTACCCTACAGAGATGCCAGCGAAAGAACAATGCACGTTAAGGGCCCTGCCTACCGGGCTGGCAGCTGAGAGATCAAAATAGGAAATCCCGCGTTAAGGAAATTTCGCCTCAGTGCGTTAATTATAAAGATAGGCATTTCAAATAAATTTTATTCATCACGATTTTTTTAGAAGTTCCCCACAGAGGAGATGTTTTCATGACATGTATAGCCTGTTTGCAAGGATTTTTTTAAATTTATGTATTACAAAAAAGTACATAGCGAATAAGCAGTGACGATAATAGTGAATCAAGTCGGAAAAATGTTTGCCGCCAGCGCGCTCTCTTGCAATATGCTGTCTAAACCGTTAAAGATGGAACAATATCATGCAGTAAACAATTGTGTAGAATAAAAAAACCTAAAAAAACTCCGCTGTAGCATGAACTTAGGCGAATTTTTGATGCGTGTAGGCCGTCACACCATAAACCATTTAAATTTCAAAAATATCCACGAATCACACACAACTATTGTTCCCTTCCGACTGGATTCATAAAGTTATTTTATTGCAGTTGTTGACGGCACCATTTGCATGAATGTAAAAGTATTTAGTAAACGTTATAACTAATTAGCTTCCCTTTCTCTACACACATTTGCAAATTATTTTGATATTATAGGCTACCCAGAAACCTAAAGAGGTACGTGTGTAACAAAGAAATATAAGAAATAATTTTTTATAAATTCACTAGATTCGAGAATAACCGGTCGATGTATTTACTGGGATAGGATGTAAACCTATTTAAGAATTTTTTNATAAATTCACTAGATTCGAGAATAACCGGTCGATGTATTTACTGGGATAGGATGTAAACCTATTTAAGAATTTTTTTCTAATAGTAGAATTCAAAATGGACATAATTTAAAGCTATTACTTCCCAAATTTAGTATATACAGCAGGTANTTTTTTCTAATAGTAGAATTCAAAATGGACATAATTTAAAGCTATTACTTCCCAAATTTAGTATATACAGCAGGTATACGCAATGAGTAAGCAAATTCACTTAATTTGTACCAGAAATGTGGCATACACCGCGGCATTGAAAATAAGAAACTGTTTAACACAAAATTTCAAGATGAATTTACATTATTAATTGCATACAAAATTTGAAAAGTTACTGCAATATGACTTGCAAGTGTTTAGTTTTCAGGTGACATCTTTCTACATGGTTCCCTAACAGTGGCGTAAGAACTCGAGGGATGTTATACATTGTTTCTCCATAAATTTAACAAATGGTGCCATAAAGTGAGTAAATGGGCACCCAAACTGTTTTTATTCACCAAGATACTTTGTATGTTGCATAAAGTTTCTAATTAATTGTTATGATATATTTCTGATACTTATACACGCCTTTGCTTCTGGGCTATAGTCTTTTCTCTGTCTTGTATGCAGCATGTAATTTAGGCTTTGATCGCACCAAAGTGATATTTATAAGATAAGCAAATGTATTTTAAGAGAGGTCCCTAAACGCTTATTCCGTCCTAAGTTGGAGATAATGTTTCGCCACTTCTCACTAAGTTGTAAATTTGTGCTTTTAATATATACAATAAGAACTGTCAGAATAACAATTTGGTATTACAACAGTTTGTTCTGTAGACATCTTACGTAACACAAGTTGTAATGAGCCAGCCATTTAGAAAATAAGTAGATTATCCATTAAAAATTATTTAATTTATGCTGTCAGTAAGAGTATTATTTTTACATTAACATTTTGAGTTTAATTGAGGTAGTTTATGAATTGTGACTTTAAAATACTTGACACCCAATGGACGCTATCTTAAACTGCAGACAAAATGTATGAATAAATGATTATAAAGATTCTCCAGGTACTGGCAGCGTAAAAATTTCAAAACTCTTTAAGCAGAAATTATGTTATATCGTACAATATTCATGCCCCTGCAGCTTTGAAAATAATTTCCTGATAATAGTAAAGCATGTGTGGCTAGGGAGTGGCGACCATAACAATGATCGTTAGCCAAATGCTGACTTTAAATGCTATCTTAGAAAATGGTGGACAAAAGAAGATTCTAATTACCGTATTTTATATACACAATAAGTACAGCCAGCACACACAAGTATGGTTGAAATATGTTTAATAAGTCATAACTTGTGGTATACCATGCCAAAAAATTTATACGGCTGCAATTCTGAAAATAATTAGGTATCTGATGTGTTACAGTATAAGATGTTTACATAGTTTGGCTTACCATAGCATTATTTCAATGCAAAATTTTGGGGTAATCGTTTGAGTACTTCAGGAGATACGATGCTAAAGTTTTTTTTTTTTTTTTTACTTGAAACTATCACCCAAAACTATAGATGGGGGACGACGCAGGTTTCTGAATTTAACGCTTGCCTTTGTTCAGACCAAACCGGTTTAATGGTGTTTGGGAAATACATAGCACTCAAAACCTTAAAATGGATGCCACTTCCGAAGTAAGCTGCCACATCATTGGGAAGTGTAGAAGTCAGGCATCATCATTAAGTTTTATAAGTGTACAAAATGTGATTAAGAGCGGCGCACGGATTCAAACGATTTAGTCAAGAGTGGAGTGAAGTGTTTAATGAAGAGGTTCGAGTATACACTGAAACACTTTACGTGAAATCGTTGTTTGCGCGAATACGCGTATCTCGACAAATAAATGTTCCGGAAAAACAATTCCTTGCCAGAAAAGGTAAAAAATAATTATCTAAGCCTCATTTTTTCCCCTCACATTAAGCGTATTCAAGGAGAAAAAAAATCGGGAAAATGGTCTAATCATTTTTTTCAGCTTATCGGTGCAGTTTCCTTAAGCGGTAAGAGAAAGGTACCACTATACGGGCGTAGTTTAATCTGTGGGCTTTCATCGCGTGTAATAAAGTACCGCTGTTACAGATCTAATATTGCACAGTACAGCGTCACGACGGAAATACAGCACGCCCTAGGAACGATGAGGCGCTATGGATGCGTGTTAGTGTCGCCCGTATCGTNTTCCTTAAGCGGTAAGAGAAAGGTACCACTATACGGGCGTAGTTTAATCTGTGGGCTTTCATCGCGTGTAATAAAGTCCCGCTGTTACAGATCTAATATTGCACAGTACAGCGTCACGACGGAAATACAGCACGCCCTAGGAACGATGAGGCGCTATGGATGCGTGTTAGTGTCGCCCGTATCGTTCCCTCGCTTCTTGACATTGAACGCGCAANACGGAAATACAGCACGCCCTAGGAACGATGAGGCGCTATGGATGCGTGTTAGTGTCGCCCGTATCGTTTGCGTAGTGCTCTTAACATCGGAGTCTTGAGAGCCGACGAGGGTGAAGCGAGGTGAGTATGGGGCGGCGCCGGAATACAGGAGCGGAGGAAACGGGACATCCCCGAGAAGGTACGCTGACCAGCGGCATCGACCGACACGATACCCATGTGCGAAAACACGGGAGCGGTGCCGCCGGGAATCCAACCCGGTTCGCCTTGGTGGTGGGCGAACGGTCTAGTCACTGCATCAACCGCGGCTTCCTCTTAGCGAGGATGCACAACCACTCAGAGAGAAAGGTGCTTAAAGAAGGCTATATTTATTTCGGAAAGTCATGAAAAAAATTTCCCTGCATTGTTTTTTTTCGGAGCTGGTTTCCTGGTCCGATATGAGTTAGATCTGTAATCGCTTCCATCTGCTCGTGACACCATCGTGGGACGAAGCAAGTGACGTTGGTCATGGCTCCTTTCGTTTCTAGAAGAGTCTACCCACGAAGTACTTAAGGATACAGAGGTGAGCAGCCGCTTACACGGCGAACTCCAGCCGCACACACAAGTAAAACGGCGTCACAGGAGAGCAATACGTCGGAACGCCGTTCGCCAATCAGCGCCTGATAACCTGCTCACCAGCCGGTAGCCCACTACGCGTACGATTATCCATACGTCAGGTAATATTCCTCTGTTTTTCACACGTTTTGCTAAGTGCAACAACATTTTTGTTTTCCATTAATCCAAAAATAGTCTCGACACTGCCGCACAATAATATACAAAATAATACTCGAAAAGAAAACTAATTGCATTTAGTAGGGTGTTATAATGGAAATTCTAACAGAAAACATTGTATCTTTTCAAATTCATTATACGTCTATCAATACTTATCGGTTTTAGTGGAGATTATATAGATTATATTTCGTATTCATCATAGCTGCACACACATTCTCGACTGCACAAAATAGAAACAGTTGTCCTTAGTAAATTGTTTTTAAAGTAGTGTTTCATATTGCATTTACTTCAGTCTTTCTTCTACATTGATATGACCTCAGATCTCACCACTTGCTATTATTTAAAATTTAAATTTTTAAAATGAAAATCAGATATTTGTACGTATGAAAATCCGAACTATTTTTATTCTGTGAAAGTGCTTTAATAACTTTGTAAAATGGCTTTTTTCCCCGTGAATGTGAAACGGGTCCCGTATAAAAGCGGTAGCAGGAGACTATAGACGCGCGCTATAGCGGAATTTAGTCTGCGCAGATTCTCGCACCCGTGTCGTTCTTTAACCAAGTTACAAACGTTTTCAGCTCGCGGGTTCGGCGCCACGTTCGAGCGACCCCTTTTTAAACCCGAGCCAGCAGCTCCACAAAGAAGGAATACACGTCTGCGAATTATTCAGGCTTCTTCTCCCCGCTCGTTTATTCACCGTGCCGCGAAAATTGGGTTTGCGGAGGCATTCCCGCAGACCAGGGGAAGGTTGAAGTTCAGTCCGCGGTAAAATAGACGCTGCAATGGCGGGGAAATGAGTAAAGGAGGTTGAAGGCGAAGTGCCGCCCACGATCTTGGTAACCCAACGACGGCTAAGGGAAGGCTGTAAGCGCTGAAACGCTCTTTGACACCGCCCTAGCCGTGCCATCTCCCTAAAAGCAATTCTCGTCAAAATTGCTTTCAAGATTTAACCACCAACTCTCGCGTGGCTCGTGCGTTTTTTTTTTCTATTTAGTTGACGCTTTCTCCTGTCTTTGCGCGAAGCCTATTATGGAAGCCTTTGTTCCGTAATCTGCGGCGTTAGCGGTCTACCTTTGCAGACACTTTCGGCGAAGTGAAGCAGTTATCCTGAACTATATGCGCGACTGTGCCGATGGCAGAAGGAATTCGTATTTGTTCCAGTGGTGAACATTTGTGTGAACAAGCGAGGCGCCGTGACTTGCTACAAAACACTGGTTAGTCTTTTATTTCGTACACTCTAAAATCCAAAGAGTTAAAACTGCTCCAGATCAACTAATTTAACTGCAGGTTGTTGAAACTGCTCCACTTGAATCAGTAAAATTGTATAGATAATTTTAGTTACTGGCATTCACTGACTAAGTAGTGATTTCTAATGATTCCTGGTGAAATGGACTGACCTGGCAGTAAAACCTCAGTTAATTTCACTGATTCACCAGTGAGTAACAAACATTACCTGAATATTCGCTATAATAATTCTACTGATTAAAATTACTGATTCAGATTTAGTGTGTAAGGATTATTTACGCCTCTAATTTAATGCAGGAAGTCTATTGGGGGAGGCGGCATACACCCAAGACTAATCTGGACTAACATAACGTCACAAACATCCACGACTAACGGAATATTCTAACCTGGAGTGACGTCCAAAGATCACGCCCTAGCGACCACGGCAAGTAGATCACCTAGACTTTTACGGTGCAATATGTAAACATATAAGTGTTTCGGTACAAGTTACGCCAACAAATTTCGGAAAGCGTGTTATAATGTTTTTTTTTTTTTTTTAACAAATTTGTAATTACTTAGCGTTTAAAAATTGTTATGACATTAATATAAATTGTCTTTGTTTAATACAGCCTGCTTATAGTTAATTATTTTAAAATAAAACTTTTAAAAATTCAGAATTACAAAATCTGAAGTAATTTTAACGTAAACAGTCATAACGCAAGTAATGATGGCAACAAACCAGGAAAAATTGTTTCAACGTTTGAAGATATTATTTTTTTTAATTGACGCGCAACTATACATATATATATAACTATATATATGTATGTCATGTTTATTTTTATACGGTTTCGATTGAAAATCATGGTTGACGTGGTTTTTACGCCTGTTTGGAACACTTTTACTTAAAATTGATATTCCTTTACAGTTGTAAAACTGTGGTAATAATGGAGAGGAGACGGCATAAACGGATACACAAAAAGAAAGAGAGAGAGAGAGGGAGAGAGAACAAAAGCTCTGCGAGCAGAACTGCCACAAAAATGTATGTTCTCCGCGCAGACTTCACACGGATGTTGTGAGTAGACGGTGACACGGCTACACTAGAAAATTAGGGTTATAAAACATGTCTTTATTTTAGCACTAAAATTATCTGTTAAAACGATAAGAGACACGGTGATAGAAACAAAACTTGATTATATGAGACACAAGTTTTTCTATACACAGTATTCATTTATGTAGGTATATGTGTATATATATTATATACAGAATGGGGCTGAATTCGAAGGAACCACGGTGGCTGAGCGGTTAGACTGTTCAACTCCCACTAAGGTGAACCGGGTTCAATCACCGGCTGTTTCACTCCGGATTTTCGTAAGTGGGAATCGTGCGGGACGACGCCGCTGGCCGGCGGGTTTTCGCGGGGATCTCCCGTTTCCCCCACCCGTTCATTACGGCACTGCTCCATACTAACCTCATTTCACCTTCATCGACTGTGAAGACCTCGGTGTTATGAGCCACCCAAATCTCTTCACTCACTCACGGTGAATTCGACCGACCAACTTCATTAGGAGATGGGAAATATATTAGACCCTTTCTACGTAAACTGAATATTACGGGAGATATATAACGTTGAAAATCTTGTTCTAGGAAGTATTTTTACGAAATATCAGAAATGAAGTCAAATTAAATTACATTTCTCAGAACATTGTTTTATGTCATCGAAATCTTCAACGTTAAATCAAACTCTCATCAATACCTCCCAACGTAATTAAAATATCAGGGCTGGCAATCCTCTCATCGCATACAATTGTTTTACCATTAGGACATTCTATATATATATATATATATATATATGTGTGTGTGTGTGTGTGTGTGTGTGTGTAATAGTCAACTTTGCACCCATACACCTGGAATCTTGGCATGTACGTTGTTGTGGTTTAACATATTTCTTGGTGTTCTAACATAGCCGCAGTGATAAATGTCAGAAGAACTGTTTGTGCTTGCGGATGTGTAACGCCCATTTGTCGTACGGAACCTCGGAAGGAACCAAGTTCTAGGCTCGGATGGTTTTTAAAAGTAAGTTAGTACAGTCGGCGCATCTGAAGTCTCGTTATATTCCAGAACTTGTGGGACGATGTAAGCAAAGGCAGGAAGAGAGACAGACGACTCGCGTGGCGAAAGAAAAATGAATCCTCGTTAGTTTTAAATCTCGAAGTAAAAAAAAAAGATGTGTACAGGCAACAAAAATAATTTATATTGGCTGGCGGCAGAAACCAAACTACAGCCGTGCACACCCATACGCGACAAATTAAGGGCTCTTTTATTCTTTCGTTAAGAACTTGAAGTAGGCAGTCCATTTGCCCGCGCTGTTAACGAAAAACTACAAGGAGAAAACTTCGCTCTCGAGGAAAATAGGTGCAATAGTGCAACTAAAAATGTAAGTTGCGTAGCGTCGTATTGTGTTTCAAGAAGGGTCGATAATTATGCAGATGTGTTGAGAAAATTACACGTATTAATAATTCTTCGGAAGTGAAATAACCTACTTTCCGCTGGGAAAGTGCCTGTCACCTGCCTAGTCGCAGCACAATTTTAAAAATTAAATTTACGAAAGCGTGACACTTTTGAAACCAACATTTGAGAAAAATCACTAGCCGTTATCTACAATCGAAGTCCTGGCGTTGTATTGCGAGTATAATGTTCACGTTTATAACAAATCAGGTTTTTATACACACTAGTTAGTATATGAAATGGCATATTTAGTATCGCGTGTAGGTTCCTAGCAATTTCAAATTTTCACTTGACTGGCGCATGAATAAAGTCGTTAGGTCCCATGGAAATGGAAATTTTACAAATGGCGGGACGATAAATAAAAACGAGGAAAGTAGATGTTGAACAGGTCTTTCGAAAGTACTCAGTTAATCGTGGTCCTACAGCAACCAGGCTGCCACTAACCCCTCACAAAACCGTGTTTTTTTGCCGAGAGATTTAGCGGTTCTTCTTGCTCTCTCCCCCTGTCCATACTCTTTATTCTCAGCACGGTTTAAAGCTCGCTTGGCGCGCAGACGTGAATTAAAACATAATTGAGGAGGGCGTGGGATACTTACGATCACAAGGGTGGTTTTTGCGAAGTAACTTTCCATCCCTTTTGCATGCAAATGTCGGTGTAATGTGTAATTATTATACACGAACTCTTGCAATTCTCCTTCCTTTAAATTGAGACTCTTATCAATATTTAAATAATGTAGCTATTAGTCTCTGCAATGATAATGAAGTTGACAGTCTTAAGGTTTCGTGAAGTCCAGCCAACGACGCCGAGATGAAATTTGCAGTCCGCCAAGACACGACGATTCATGATGGTTTGCCGTTTACTGCCGAATTATGGAAGTAAGTCAAGGTCGGTGCCGGAATTCGAACATGAATACTCCCGGTGAGCGACAACGATGATGCCCACCACACAGCGGAAGAGATCAGCATTTCTAATAATTACATAATACAATTATGTTGCACAATAGATTCACTGTTGGTTAGTCAATAGCCAGGGCTGAGGTCCCTGGAAGGGGATTCTCGTGTGGGGAGTGTGGAGGACACTATGCAGGTTATAGGGATTTTCGTAGAATACGTCTTTTTCTTTTTCTTCTCCCGTCTTCATTCCGCCGTTGGTCCTCTCCCATCTCACCTCATCCACTCTTCGGGCTGGCCGCATCCTGTAGGGTAGGGCAGCTGACTACAAACAGCTCCAGCCTTCTGCAATACGCATGAAGCCAGCCCGAAGGCGGGAGCAACATGTGGATTTACAGTTAACGCTTCACTATTGTTTACGTATGCTGCGAGGGACGGTTCACAGCCACTTGTACCGCAAACTCCAGTCGCACAGGCCAGCAAAATGGCGGCAATGGTCAGAAACATAATAGGACGCCGTTCGTCTATCAGCGCCAATTGGCAGCCCGGCCTCTAGAATACCTTTCGCAGCATGCAGTAGCCAATCATAACATAATATCCGTTCCCAAAGCCTCGTACAGCTTGTCAGAGAAGGGGTTAAGCTGGGTTTACAATTGAAAAATTAAGCGTTAAATTATGCGTTATTTCGTGTGCAGAAAAACTGAAAGTACATTGGTTTCCAATGTAAATTCGCAGGTCGTGCGCGTTGTTGGGATTTCGTTAAGGGTTAACATAAATAGTTGTATTTTATATCTTAAGTGAAACTTGTGAGGTAGCGCGATCAATTAGAACAGAGTAATCAGTGTTGTTGGTGGGAAACTCTTTATTTACAGCAAACAATATTTAAAAGGCGTGTGTGATGTTTGTGATATACGAGGTTAGGTTAGGAACAAACGTAAACATGACAGGTTAGTCGTCTGTTTCCACTGGCCGTAATTAAGAATTAAAACATGAATTGGAAACTTCAAATACAGAAGACTTGTTTCCGGATGCCAGTTCAGTGCTTACTGCATGATTTTAAAGCATATTTTTTTTTAACCCAGTTAAAACTCACATTAAAGGAACCGCTTGCCATTTCGTCTCTGTGTAGGTAGTCACTCTGTCTCTTCACTGAAACACGCGGCAACTTCGTGGTCGCGGTGGGTGGGTCGTTGGGCGGTTCTCTACCGGTGGCCTCCGCGGCCCTATCTGTGGTAACTCGTCCGTCGCGACCAATTTGCCCCGGCCTGACGTCTGCATTGGGCGGCAGTCGATCATACCCTCCCCGTCTTCCCCCTTTACATTCACCACCCTCCCTCGCTGGGTGGTAACACCAAACCCAGCTCGAGAACACGATGGAGCGGGGACTGATTAAAGAGAGTAACGGACACTTCCTCTCACCCAATCCGCATAATGGAGGCACTGCACCACTCGCCGTCCCACCGTCCTTTTACCGTTCTCTCTGAAGTGGCGTTTTTTTTTTCAGGCCTACACAAAATCATGATTGAGTGCTGCCTCTCGGCACACAGTTGAGTTAAAACATGTNGGCGTTTTTTTTTTCAGGCCTACACAAAATCATGATTGAGTGCTGCCTCTCGGCACACAGTTGAGTTAAAACATGTTTTTTATGAATGAAGTAGGCCTCCGTGCCCTAAAATAAAACAATTTCCAACCGTTCTTTTTGTGCCGAAAATCTTTAATTGTTGCTCTGATTGCCATAATTCATTATATTTTGGTAAAGAGTCCGACAATGTTGCTAAAATCGTTCTGTTCGCAAGACTAATACAGCAGTCGCGTTGCCTAAATCTCATTTCGCTTACAGGAAATAGACATAAGTCTTTTTCACTTTCAATCGTGTGATCTAAAATGTGTTAGAAGTGCTATTGAAGAACATAAATGAATTCCAGCCTCAGACATGATCCCGTATAGACGCTTGACCTTAATTCTATTTACTTACAGTCGTATCGCATAAATGTTGTTTAATATACAGTCAATGCGGTTGAAGTATTTTCACCTTCACCTGAAAATACCTGCACAACAACTGTTACGCACTGTAACAAATCTCAAAGCGACGTGAAAATTTCTTAAATTTCTAGTTCATGTTTTGTTAACTTGTTACAATTATCTGGGCGTGTTCAGGCTCGCGACAGGAAGGGGTAAGAGGTTCTTATGTTTTATTAAATAACTAAATTTAATTTCCTTATTAATTCACGATAATTTGTTTACAAAATAATATACATCTTCGACTTTTATAGTATAGTATATTCGCAGAATTTTCACACTTTTTTTAAATAAAATCTTTACAAAATCATTTTGTATATGATGTGTTCGGTTGTTTTCTAAGTATGGCACGTATCATAAGCGCTTTATAATTCTGTTAACATAAAAATATGTTGTTATTTGTTAAATCGGAGTTTCAGTTATATTTTATTTATTAATTATAGTACATTTACACTTGAAATAAATAAAACAAGTAGCAAGATATGCCTGATGGTAATGCTTAGTAAAAAATAATTTTCACGTAAAATTGTATTAAATTGAGTCTGTAAGAATACTGTACATAGTCCCTTTGGTGTAATTTTCTACAATTAGTTAAGCTTTGTTTGCATGAGGCGGAGGAATAGCCTGAAAGTAGAAGTGTAGCAGGGCTTCATAAAAGTTTGGAAGTAACCTTAAATTAATTGACTTTAGCCTACGATATTACCCAACTGAATGCTATTACATCATAAAATTTCCGGAATGAAAATAATTAACCACCGTCTTTTAAATAGTAAATACTGCAGTTAAGCCACTATCATGTGAAAAAAAAATACAGCGCTCGGTTTTATGAATCACAATATCCATTAAATATGCAGGAGCACCCCGAGTAATCCACCAAGACGAACCGCACTCGCCAGCCGCCGGTTACACGCCGTGCAGCTTGTCGCAGTCTTCCTCGTCGACTCGAAGGCCGCTGCACTCGTCCATCGAACTCACACTCGCCGCACGTGGTTACAGAAGAACCAGAACAAATGCAGTTACCCCAGACTAGCATTCGCACTTGAAGATTGCATCTGGATTATTCAAACGTTCCCCGGCTTTCTGGTAAGAAATATGTGCAAGACCGCCGGGTTAAGGCGGCCGCCCGCCTGGCGTTTGAATGACGATGCAGCATGTTCGAATTACTGGTTTTGTTTGAAGACGCTATTAACAGTGCCCCCAGCATATTTACGTACGAGAAGAAAGTATACCCTAGACGAGGGCGAAATGTAACATTAAAGATGCTACTCATACTATAAATAATCGTTATAAACGGCTTATTAAACTGCCGCCTAGTGAGGGGTGTGTTTGTGATCGCGAGACAACAATCGATGAAGTACTACGCGCGACGCCGATCGGCGCATGTACAGTGGAGCGATTTCACCTCTATGCGCAAAGTTGTGAACTCGCGTGCTGTGTACCCGCCGCACCGCTGAAACTACGGGACTTCAAGCGGCGACCCTGTCATTTTATTGCACGCGACACCTAAACAAAGTCCTATGCACTCCTCCATTATAGTTCCACATGGATCCGGTTCGTATATTTTGAGAAACGGCATTCTGGAAAAGCCATTGGGCATTAAAATTCCAACGCGCGTGATGTCTTGAAAGTACCGTAGGTTTACACGGTCTAGTCTGAAGGGTGTTTTCTCTTCGAAGATAAACATTTTTAGCGCACGTTTACTGGCTTTCTAAAAAGAAAACGGGATTAAAGTCTCGTGGGATAAAATTAACACGACAAGAACACTGCACGCCAGTTCAGAGCCATGTGCATAGCGCCGATGGGTCATTTGATGCGCGTGGCAGAGTCGTTCTTATCGCTCCTGCGCTTTGTGAGCATGAAACGCGAAAATAGCTCGAGGTAACGACCGCTTGAAGTAACTTCTGGCAGTGAAATTCTCGACATTCAGTGGGAATCACTAAGCAATCAGTGAAATTCAGCCATCATATTAAGTAGTTATCAGGCACTGATTTTCAGTTGCTCAATTTTCACTATTTTCACTGATTTGGCTCAATTCTCACTGTTTCATATTTAGAGTGTTGATAAAGGCCCTGCCACAATTGTGCAGATGCGTCTGTCCGAGCCGTTCGACCGTGCTGTTAAGTCTACGCAGGTTTACAATCACGACAAGCCTTGCATACTACAATGAGGTTGTCAGATGGATGCATTATGGTATTATTTGCTGTCTGTTTTTACATTTCTTCGCCGTATATTATACTGCTTGTCGTCGGTATTATATAAAAATTACCTTATCCGCACTGCATCACTTAGCAAACAGTCCAACTCTTCATATCGGAACAGCTATATATTAGCTATTGAATAGGTTATGTACGCATCGTAACTTTTCGCGCGCTTTCTCTTTTCTGTTTATAAACAAAGCATCACAGCTGTCTTGGTGCTGATGACGTCAGTTGCCGATGGCGCAGTCTGTCTTATCTGACCTCGAAAGATAAAGTTTAGCCTTCTCCAGTCGGTCAGCATCTCACCTCACGTCTGGTCCATAGGTATCTGACGTTACAGGGCCAGTGAACCAATCAAATGCTGTATCGGCGACAACACGGACAGTTCGGACAGATCAGACTGACACATATGCTTAATTGTGGCCGGCTCTTAATACATAAATGAGGATAGGTGGCTTTGGACAAGGAAGAATTTTATAAATGGACTGTTTTAATTTCTACACTCGCATGTAGTAAATTAAAGCCGTTAACAATTTTTTTTTCAACTGTAGGAAATAAAATATTTCCCGAGTTCAGGGAGCATCTAACTCTCAGTTTGGGTTTCTCGTCATACGGTTCAGCGCGGAAACATAGGGACACAGAAAACTTAGCGCACACGTTTGCAAAATGGCAACCTATTCGGCAGCCGGCAGCCCAGGCAATACGAAATCTTTCGCAGCACGCAGCAGCCAATTAGAAACGAGGCCCGTTTCCAGAGACTCGCGCAGCCAATCAGAAGCGACGTCAAAGGAACCACCACGCAATCTTACTTCTGTGTACTTAATACTTAACCCACTCTGCGGTAGAGACGATGGCATTTTCATTATTACAGTAGGTCTCGAGTCACGTGGTTACCCGTCTCAGGACTCGCAACCGCGTCAAACTGGGAACTGGGCACCAAACACCACCAATCCAGCCTCCTTGCCTCATGAACGTGACACTTTAGTGAGGATGACCACAAAAAATAATGCGGGAAGTGTTAAGGGTATGCTTCAGTTGTTCATAAAACTACTTGCGCCGTTGTGATGTTACATTCAAATCATATTAAATTTTGCACAGAAAGTCTGCACGCTACATCGTAGAGGAAATATGGGATAGAGTACTCATCCTAGTTGCGCCAAAATCAATCTCCATGTAGCAACATTAGACTGCTTTCTGCTAACAGCACAATAGAAAATAACGTGTATAGGTTTCGATGGTGGAATATTATTTATGAAAGTAGGGGCTTTGAGCTCTTTGTACACTTCCTCTAACCTAATTTTAATCCAACTAGATGATATTCAAATTGGTCGAAGTATTTTATTCATATAGAAAGGTGGGTCTGTTTAAAATTCTAATGCAAACAAGATGTTCATGACTGTTAGCTATGTGACTTTGACAGTTGTGTTTGCTATGGCTGAGTAAGTCTTGGAGACATGAGCAGAAGACGAAAATAGGCCTACCTCATTTTTCTTAGTCTGTTTTTGACACAGCAGAAAGCAGCGTCCGAATAACGCAAATCGCTCACGCGTGGGAGATATAATTCGCTTTTGAAACTATATTCTCCACAGTCTCGTGAACAGCTGTTGCCAGTAAGAGTAAATATAATTTTTATTGGTCTTGATACATGACAGAGCCGCATACCGATACCACTATAGCTCCGAACGAAATATATTTGTTCGTTGCAACGGCTTAAACGATATATGATTTTTATCTGTCACTGAAAGAGTTGGTGCTACTGAATTCATAAGCGCGCTCAGCCTTCATCATTAGGGTGTGCCAGAAAGTTAGAGAATCGCCAATCGTCGCCCACAATGTGGGGGTTCTGGGGTTTTCATCCCGGGGAATTTATTAGTTTAAAGATTAAAATGGCGGTAGTTATGCAAAAGTTGTGCCAAAATAGGATATTGTAAGAAGGCCACAATTCGCAGTCACTTCCTAAAATATTCAATTGTTTTTTTTTTTTATCGTTCAAGAATTGAAATAATCAGTCTCCTCCCCATCCCCATCAGATACCTGTGGACAGTCCAGAAGCTATGGACAAATCAGTTTCGGCATCCTTTAGTAGCCTATATCATATACAGACCAGCATGCTCTCAGGTATGCTGAAATTTGAGAATAATGAATAAATAAATCTCGAAGACAGCTATTTTAAATGAACAACTTTGACAGTTATTAGGATGTGCCAGGACACAACCGGCACACCTCGTGCGCACGCCTACGCAGTTTCGGAACGTAAATTCCTGTAATACGAAGAAGAATTTCAGAAAGTATAAGAATAATTTTTGTTCTGAGAAATTTTTATTTCCTTTTATGCACGGACGCTAACGAGGACGGAAATGGGGAGGTCCTTAATAGGAGATCGCAATGCCATTCGCCCGGGTGGAAATCTCCCCGCCAGTGCAAGCCACGTGGAGTCCAACCCACTGCCTCCGGAATGCGAGCCAGACACTCCGCGCCATGAACGCACACTCTCGGTCTCTCTGCAGAAGGTTCTACTCGCGGTAATCGACGTGAGAAACTCGCCGAAGGAAGGAAACGTTCGCGAACGGTGAAAGTGACCGCAGTGAGGTTCCCACGGAGAAACATTACAGGGGAAGGAATTGCGGGTCTCCCGACCGTACCTTCCAGTTTCCACCGCCCCTGCAGAGGCGATCACGTTCGATTAATCGACGTAGCACACGCGCCCGGTGCTGCTTTCCTATCGATTCCTTCGTGCGGACTTCCCCTACCGCAGGTAATGAACAAATCTGTAAAAAAAAAATGCCTGATAATGATACCGGTGAGCTCAGTACGAACAGTGCAAGAGAGTCCAAAAAATAACAGCCATACAAAATAAAGAAGATTTGTTTTTTTAAGTAACGTAAAAATATGATTTGTTCGAATGCATTTTAATTTTTGCACACATTATAAATGCCACGGTTTCAATTTCGTCACTGTAGTTTGGCCATAGTTTCTAAAATACTTAAACGAAAGTAACGACAGTTAAGTATAAGAGCCCACTACGTTGGTATATTGATTGTTTTTCTATGTTCGCTGGAGGTGATTTATTGACTGGCTTTCTCGCAGAAATGCATTAAGTTACCAGTATAACAAACTGTATGGGGACTTCCTTAACAAGAGAGTTAGGCCTAATTAATGTTATACAAGACAGTNAGTTACCAGTATAACAAACTGTATGGGGACTTCCTTAACAAGAGAGTTAGGCCTAATTAATGTTATACAAGACAGTTAAGTGCTGCTGTAAAACGTATTCGTGCTGGCTGGTTTTCGGTAAAATTGATGATAAATGGGTTTGGGTTATACAATGTCAGACGAAACGGGAAAAGGATTCAACGTGCCCTTAATCTTTCCGTAATTCATCAAACAACTAAAATGGCTAAAGGCAACAAAAGACAATATTTTACCAAGACTGATGTAAAAACCGAAAGTTCTCTTACGGAAGCGTATGACGACTGATATTTACTCGTGCATCGATATTCTCATCATAGATAAACGATATTCTCGTGCGTTTATGAGAATTATCGTATTCAAAACCCTACTAGCTCTGAACACAATATTTTATCTGGAGTTGGAGTGAAATGGAGGGATTTGGTCTTGAGAACCGATGACAGTGAAACGAGGTGAGTATGCAAGAGCGGGGGAAACGGAAGAGGTCCCCGAGAAAACCCGGCGACAAGCGGTATCGTCCGACACGATTCCCACTCACGAAAATCCGGGAGCGACCCCACCTGGAATCGAACCCGGTTCGCCTAGGTTGGAATCTAGTAGTCTAGCCACTGCACCACCGCGGCCCCATCTGGAGTTGGAATGATTAAGGAAGTGTTAGGGTGTTGAGACGTACAAACAAACCTTCAGTGGCCACCAGAAGGAATGGGCAAAGCGGGACAACTGTTCCGCCGGGTGGTGAATTATTCATTCGCAACATGCCATGGATGACGTGAAGGGGTAGAGAAAGAAGGGGGACCTCCACTGCATTATCTGGGTCGTCGTCCGAGGGAGAGAAGTTCGCGCATTCCGGCCGTCCCGCGCCGAGATTGGAAGTGTCGCGACTATGCGGGGCGCATGTCCGTTTCCCCGAGGCTCCCATTACAATCCCTGGCGTTCCCGCCACCACCCCTCTCAAACCCACGCTTACCCCCGCTTGCTCGAGACATGCTGCGACAATAGACTGAAGACGAGGCTGACTGCTTTCCGTTCTATGCGTGTGTACCCAGCATTAGTTCGCGAATACCAAAACTGTTAAAACCGCGTGATCAAACTGTGACGTCAGAGATTGCCGTCTGGTATCAGGAAGTCTTTTTATACAGATAATATTACGCGTTACTTGAATATAGAGGGTTGCCCTTATCTCCAGGTACAAACTTTATAACATGATTCGTCATGAAAATGAGATAGAAAAGAAACACGACGTATGACCTGGCGTTATTAGTAAGGGATAGACGGACACTTAAAAATTGAGTTTCATTTTTATTTATTTGAAAAATATTAAGAAACTACGTGAGATAAAGAAATTAATTCGTTAATAATGTTAAAGGCTGTTCACGGGTGATTGAACATTTTTGAAATCAATTAATAAAAAATGTCACTGCCTCTAACTGCGTACATCTTAACGGGCACACTAATCGGCATGAGCCCGGTAATGTTAGTTGCTGCGGGGAGAGATGAGGGGTGAAATAGTTCTACCTATTAATGTTGAATGAAAAGTTTTAGGTAAATGTTTGTGAATATTGGCGTGATTTATTTCTCCTTCTGTTTGTTATGCATACAAGTGGAAGAATTAACCAATATGTAAAATGATTACTGCTCTGATAATTTCACAGTTTCACTTGGCCGACGAATGAATACAGTAACGAGGCCCATGACAATGTTAATTATATGTATGGTGGAATAATTCACAAAACGCAAGCAAGTTGATTTCGAGCGGGACTTTCAAATGTGCTCAGTTTACCGTGAGCAGCGTATAGCCTAATTTGATGTCTGGTGTCAGGTGGGAACATTTTGGCGGGCAATAGCATCGCCCGTCTTTAGGAAATTAAAGGGGTTCATGTTATTAAAGAACAAACTTGTTTTACCAGGCGTATACCAACTGTTATTACGTTAAAAATCACTTGTCCATATAAGAAACACAAAATGTGCCCTTAGGGTAACACTCTCAGGAAAGCTGTTCTCCATTAAAAAATATGTATATACACTAACGTTTGTGAAAAATGCAACACGAAGAATGATACATGTGATTGAAATGAACTTAACACCACAGAATANATGATACATGTGATTGAAATGAACTTAACACCACAGAATAGGTACATGGCAATACAAAATTGATTAGGATTACAGAACTGTACATGATCTCTGTCCTTGAGAATTCAGTATGGCGTGAAGTCCTCATGTGCTGCAATCACAGACCTAAAAGTCGTTGCATGGAATAAAAGAGGACCTGGATATCTTCGTGGGGAATCTCCCTCCACACGGTTTGTATGCGAGTCCACAAAGCACCAACAATGGTTGCTGGAGAACCGTGACGAACAAGTCACCAACCAACCATATCACAGACATGTATGATGGGCGACATGTCAGGCGAACGTGTAGGCCAGGGAAGCAGTGGTACCCGTCGTTCATTGAAGAAGACTTGCACATTCCTCGCCACACGTGGCCGGGCATTGTCCTGCTGAAATATGGCATGTGGAGTTGCCTGAAGGAGGAGCAGTACCGCGGAATCTAAAACCTCCCAGATGTAGCGTTTGCTGTTCAGATTTCCCTCAATACATAGGAGTTGAGATAGCATGTTGTATCCAATGGCGCCCCAAACCTGATGGTTTGTCCGCTATGCCGCTTCACAATGCAGGCTGCCAGATTGCGTTCACCACGGTAGCGTCTAACACAAATACGGCCATCACTGTAGGACAGGTTGAAGCGGGACTCGTCCGAAAACACAACATTTTGCCACTCAGCACGCCAGCGACGGCGTTCACGTGCCCATTGCAGTCTCAGGGGTTTGCTGTTTCTGGACAATNTGTAGGACAGGTTGAAGCGGGACTCGTCCGAAAACACAACATTTTGCCACTCAGCACGCCAGCGACGGCGTTCACGTGCCCATTGCAGTCTCAGGGGTTTGCTGTTTCTGGACAATGAAGCCGACGCAATGGCATGCGTGCCACCAGTCCAGCCCGCAGCAGACGGCGTCGAACAGTCGACGCAGACAGGTCCACACCCGTTGCAGGGGTCCAGTGTCGAGCCAACACTGTGGACGACGCTGTACAGTCCGTTACGGCCATGCGGACAAGGTGGCGGTCATCCCGTGCTGTGGTCACATTGCGTGGTCCAGTACCCGCTCGTCGCTGCGTTCGACCCTTTTCTATCCACTGGTTTCACACACGTATCACTGTCGTAGCAGCAAACCCTGTACGAGCCGAAATGTCACGGTATGACAAACCCATTTCCCAGAGACCTATCATTCTGCCCCATACGAACTCACTCACATGCTGATATGGCACCTTTTGATGTCGACTATTATAGTTTTTGATCAAGTAGAGTACATATTTTTCAAATGGCGGCAATGTTAAAATTTACGTCGCTGTGTTCTATATCGGTAACAGTTTAACCAATTAAAACCACATTTGTTACGTTGCTTACACAACTTATCTACCTGGGGTTAATGTATCTATACAAACAGGGGATAACATAAATTAACCATACAATTAAGACAACTCGCTTTAAGTAGACAACAAGGCATGAGAGAGGGTACTCTCCCTCGCTCTCTCTGGTCTAAGGACATAAGCAGTCCAACCATATTCAGAACATTAAAAAAAGAATTACTTCACCTTCGTTAATGGAAAATTAATTTCTTAATTACATATAAAATCACTGTTCCTTCCGGAGGTCTTTCTCCGTGCTAGATAGGGGAGAAAACAAATTAGAAACATCGGGATTATTATCCTAATCAAAACAGATTTATTTTTAAATTATCAAAACTAATAACCAGTCACGTCTCAAAATGGAAACATAAAACACACTATTTAACACAGCTTATTTGGATGACTAAATTAGTACAAAATTAACCTTGTAAAATATATCAATTTATGCAGTCTGATTGTCTGGTTGGGAGAGTCCGACAATTAAGCCATAATTCTAAACAACTGGGACACTTACCAAAAAAATCCTAACTTAACTTAAGCCTAACTTAATGAGTACACGAAGTGATACTCATGTGTTTTGGCTGACGCCGGCCTCCACCCTCCAGCCTAGTAGAGCATGCTGCCATCCTTCTGCTGCTAACACACAGCTCCAATCCCTCCGAGGAGCCGAAGACGAGGGCCAAACCCATCTGAAGTCGAGGGCCGAACCCACCAGAAGACGAGGGCCAAAACACGTCATACACATAATCCAGCTTGAGGGGCAGGCATACGTCCTACCCCGAGCTCATCACTCGCGTCCCGGGAACTAACCCGTACTCTAGCACGGTCGCACGTTTTAAATTTAAAAAAACCGTAGGCTGGTCTGATGGGCCAGTTTAGGCGAAACAAGGACGTCCTCCCCGTTCCGCGGCTTGGTCAAGAATTTCTCGAACTCTCTGAAATAACACCGGAACATTGCGCGCTCGCCCACGACTGCTAACCCAGCGAGACCTCTGAAGTTGAACTAGAAGCTGGCCAGGCCTTCCGTCTCGTCCCGTCCACCCGTTTTGCAGCATCGGCTTCCGAGCGCCGGCAAAAACTGCCCATTTCACGGACGTGGTGCACTGAACCTCAGGACAACGATGCACTTCCGTGAAAAGGTCGGCACACGCCAGCGAGGTCGACCTCTTACTGCAAACACCACGGGCCTCGCGGCCCGACAGTTGCGCCAGAGAAAAAATTTAGGCATGGAACACGAATAAAAAGAACCTAATGTTCTCCATATGTGACATCATGACATATCTCGGGAACCATTCAATATTTTTAAACCAAATTTCTGTAGCTTGGTAGTGCGTCATGTAAGCATTGAATATATAGATAAATGTTATTGGTTCGCCATTTTGGAGGCTATCACCTTGTATGAATAAAGTCTTTTATGTCATATCTAGAAAACTTCTTAACCAATTGTTGTCAAGTTTGGCACGTATGTATTACTATGGTAGGCAAAGTAAATAAATATATGTAATTTAAATTGCTTAGGTACTTATTTTCACAATGGCGGCCTATACTTATTTTTAGTTTATTTTATGTATCTACCATACAGTTCAACCTATTTCGAACATATTTTGTATGCTGAAAGTATATATTACAAGCATAATATATGCCAACACATAGCCACTTTTATCTGCTAATTTGTAAGATAGCACTATACGAATAAATAAAGTTTTTTTGTCATATCTCTGGAAACAATTGACGGATACGTACGAAACTTGGCAGAGAAGTAGTACTGCCGCAGTTGATGCGAACTGGTATGTTTTAAATAGATGAGGCACTCATTTAAAAATGAAGCTATAAAGAGATTTTAACTAAGTGCACTATATCGTCGAAACCATGTACAATAATTAATTCCAACTTAACTTTGTATGTTGGCAGTACACATCACAACCATCAGATGTGTCAACACAAAGTTTATTTTGCCCACCATTTCGTAATATTGCATTACATGACAAATTAAAATTTGTATGTCGTATCTACAGAGAAAACCAACAGGTTCCCACGAAATTTGGCAAGCAAGTAGCATTACGGAAGGCCATTTAAACTGATATGTTTAAAATAGGTCAGACATTTTTTTCAAAATGGTGACCATACAAAACTTTAGTAAGTTATAACTACAAACAAATAACAACTTTACTTTGTTGGTTGTATATATTATAACAATCAAGTTTGTCAATATAGATCCTTATTTCTCCGCCATTTTGTAAGAGAGACTAACTTAAAAAATTAAGTTTTTATGTCATATAATGGGGAACAATCAACCAATTGCCACCGAATTGGCGAAGAAGTTATACAGTGATAGACTATATTAATTTGTACGTTTTGAGTGTACTAGCCATTTATTTTCAGAATGGTATCTTAAAAAAAAATTTAGCTAAGTGTGCTATATGTATGAAACTATGTAATCTATTTTAGCTTAAGTTTGTATACTGTATATATGACAACTATCGAATGTGCTAACACATAACTTTTCGTCCTCCATTTATGAAGATCGTTACATGAAAAAAATTGATGTTTTATGACGTATCTCGAGGATCAATCAACCGATTCCCACAAAATTTTGCATGCATATATTGCTATAATAGAGTGTGTAAATTAACACGTTTTAGGTGCGGCAGGTTTTTTTTTCATGGCGTTAATATAAATCATTTCTGTTAGTAAGTTATAGTTATGAAATAATTAAACATAATTTAACCAAATTTCACACAATCACTGATAACATTAAAACATCAATTATGCATGCAGAGATACTCTTTTGCAGGCCTTTTTTCAAAATATTGCCAAGTGAGAAAACAGAACATTTTGCCATATTTCCGGAACATTTAAACTAATTTCCATCAAATTTTGCGTACAATTAGTGCTACATAACGTCATTGAAACTTACATGATTTATGTGGGGTCAGACATTGATATTAAAAATGGAGNGTACAATTAGTGCTACATAACGTCATTGAAACTTACATGATTTATGTGGGGTCAGACATTGATATTAAAAATGGAGGACATAAAAATATTTTGATAAGTTTATCATTTCTAATAAACAGCTAAACCAAATTAAAACAAACTTTGTATGCTGGCAGCGTCTATTTGAAGCACCGTATACAAAAACATTTTTCAGGAAATTTTGTAAAAAAGCATCAAATAATAAAATTAAGTTTTTAAGCCATATATCGGAGACCACCAACCGATATCCACCAAATTCTTCACACACGTAGCACTACAATAGGCCAAATATTCAACGTGTTTTAAGTGGCTCAGACACTTATGTTCAAAACTACGGCCCTGTTTTAAACCCTATCATTCAAAACATTAGACTGATTATATTCGAAGTTGATACTCCGAATCTGAAATCCGACCTCTGTAATGCATTTTATTGCTCGCTAGCTTATGGTACGAAGTTTTCTGGGTTCGAGTCCCGGGTAAGGCACGTGTGTATTTGTAATTGTCTCACTACTGTTCGTATACAAAGACCATTCATCTCTAATGATATTGCTTTCAACGAGACGTCAAGGCCTACCTACCATCTAAACTTTTAAGAACTTCATTAAAAATTATTTGCAGCTATGGAGAGTAAAGTAGGCTCTTTAGATATATCAGTAACGTCTTGTTTTACGTTTAGTTTTGCGAAGCACTCTTATCTTAACAAAGATTGTTTTAAGATGTATTTATAAATTGNACGTCTTGTTTTACGTTTAGTTTTGCGAAGCACTCTTATCTTAACAAAGATTGTTTTAAGATGTATTTATAAATTGGTTGTATTGAAACTCAGTAAATGGTAAGATATTTTCACTTACACTTTGTTGTGATTTAGGTAGTTGCTTTACAAAATAAGTGTTATTAATGCCCAGTAAGAAATAATTCTTGTGCAAAACATTTCTACACTGAGTGCGCACGAATGCGGCGCGTGCTCGCTTTGATGTAATTTTCTCGACTCGGTTAAGCTTTGTTTGTGTGAGTGGGGGAATATCCTGAAATTAGAACACTACCAAGGCATCAGAAAAGTTGGAAGTTTTTTAAACTCGGATCTAGGTTATGGTCCAGCTGGCGAACTCTCGCTCTCTCTCTCTCTCTCTCTCTCTCTCTNAGTTTTTTAAACTCGGATCTAGGTTATGGTCCAGCTGGCGAACTCTCGCTCTCTCTCTCTCTCTCTCTCTCTCTCTCTCTCTCTCTCTCTCTCTCTCTCTCTATCGCTACCCCGTATTCCATCTATGGGCAGTACTCTGCGTTAGACGACCAACGAGTGTATAATTCGCCTTCGCGGGGGCTTCCCCGTCTCTCTCAGTGATTGTCGTCAGGCTCACTCCCCTATCAGGATCCTCTTCTGCACTGCTTACAGTTTGCTACAAATATGCAGCTAACGCAGTGGGGTTTTCATACGATTCCCAGTAATACGGAAGTTAAGTCCTCACCTTTCGAGCCACTCTCTAGAAAAAAAACCTTGTTTTGCGCAGTTCTGTTGAGCGTGAATGTGACTTCGCTAAAGCGCATTTAACACGGGGTTCTAGGTTAAATCCCCGGATAATCTATGCATGTATGTGTACTAGTCGGTATTTTGTGAAATTAGGTTACTGCATCGGGCTGTGTAAGCCGGCTCCCAACTGACCACTCGGTATAAAGCTGGGACTTCAAAATGTTACCAAAGACTTGACTGGCAAGAAATCTTTACAACTGAGAATTGGAAAATTAGAACGAATAAATGCTTTTTGCGACTACAATTTTCCTCCGTGCATTTGGTTTATATTACATGATTATTCCTTAATACCAGTGGATTATAGCTACTTCTTCACCATAGTACCTCAGATATTTTTCTTACATCCAGCGGTTTTGGTCATGCAATAACTGTGGCTGATCCCCGTTCTGGAGGTCGCGGGTTCGATGTGTATAGGCTGCATTGAGTTCAGATTTTACCAAGTTATTTTATATTCCTATTCCCATTCCACTAAAATACAATTTTACTCCATGCGCAATTAAACTTATTCCTCTGACATTAACCCAAGGATTCGTTTTGATTTGAAAGTTTTAATGATAAACCTAATCTGAATTGCGCTTAATGTAACACTTTGCTGCAGAATATTAACGACCACTGAAGCTTTACTCCATCGTAGATACACATTGAAAAATAAGATTTTGATCCTCGTATCTGTAATATAGATGTTTGTATTTTCCTTTTTGGCAACAGGCTATTTCTAACGGCAAGGAAAGAGTTTTAATTTTTAAATAATTTTTTTTAAAGAAAGGACGTNTGCAAACACCCCGGGCCTCGCGGCCCGACAGTTGCGCCAGAGAAACATTTTAGGCATGGACCACGAACAAATATAACCTAATGTTCTCGATGTGTGACATCATGACATATCTCGGGAACCATTCAACATATTTAAACCAAATTTCTGTAGCTTGATAGTGCGTCATGTAATCATTGAATATAGAGATACATGTTATTGGTTCGCCATTTTGGAAGCTATCACCATGTATAAATAAAGTCTTTATGTCATATGTAGAAAACTTCTTAACCAATTCTTGTCAAATTTGGCACGTATGTATTACTATGGTAGGCAAAGTAAATAAATATATGTAATTTAAATTGCTTAGGTACTTATTTTCACAATGGCGGCGTACACTTATTTTTGGTTTATTTTATGTGTCTACCATACAGTTCAACCTATTTCGAACATATTGTGTATGTTGAAAGTATCTATTACAAGCATAATATATGCCAACACGTAGCCACTTTTGTCCGCTAATTTGTAAGATAGCACTATACGAATAAATAAAGTGTTTTTGTCATATCTCTGGAAACAATTGACGGATACGTACGAAACTTGGCAGAGAAGTAGTACTGCCGCAGTTGATGCAAACTGGTATGTTTTAAATAGATGAGGCACTAATTTAAAAATGAAGCTATATAGAGATTTTAACTAAGTGCACTATATCGTCGAAACCATGTACAATAATTAATTCCAACTTAACTTTGTATGTTGGCAGTACACATCACAACCATCAGATGTGTCCACACAAAGTTCCTTTTGCCCACCATTTCATAATATTGCATTACATGACAAATTAAAATTTGTATGTCGTATCTACAGAGAAAACCAACAGTTTCCCAGGAAATTTGGCAAGCAAGTAGCACTACTGAAGGCCATTTAAACTGATATTTTTAAAATAGATCAGACATTTTTTTCAAAATGGTGACCATACAAAACTTTAGTAAGTTATAACTACAAATAAATAATAACTTTACTTTGTTGGTTGTATCTATTATAACAATCAAATTTGTCAATATAGATCCTTATTTCTCCGCCATTTTGTAAGAGAGACTAACTTAAAAAATTAAGTTTTTATGTCATATAATGGGGAACAATCAACCAATTGCCACCGAATTGGCGAAGAAGTTGTACAGTGATAGACTATATTAATTTGTACGTTTTGAGTGTACCAGTCATTTATTTTCAGAATGGTATCTTAAAAAAAAATTTAGCTAAGTGTGCTATATGTATGAAACTATGTAATCTATTTTAGCTTAAGTTTGTATACTGTATATATGACAACTATCGAATGTGCTAACACATAACTTTTCGTCCTCCATTTATGAAGATCGTTACATGAAAAAAATTGATGTTTTATGACGTATCTCGAGGATCAATCAACCGATTCCCACTAAATTTTGCATGCATATATTGCTATAATAGAGTGTGTAAATTAACACGTTTTAGGTGCGGCAGGTTTTTTTTTCATGGCGTTAATATAAATCATTTCTGTTAGTAAGTTATAGTTATGAAATAATTAAACATAATTTAACCAAATTTCACACAATCACTGATAACATTAAAACATCAATTATGCATGCAGAGATACTCTTTTGCAGGCCTTTTTTCAAAATATTGCCAAGTGAGAAAACAGAACATTTTGCCATATTTCTGGAACATTTAAACTAATTTCCATCAAATTTTGCCTACAATTAGTGCTACATAACGTCATTGAAACTTACATGATTTATGTGGGGTCAGACATTGATATTAAAAATGGAGGACATAAAAATATTTTGATAAGTTTATCATTTCTAATAAACAGCTAAACCAAATTAAAACAAACTTTGTATGCTGGCAGCGTCTATTTGAAGCATCGTATACAAAAACATTTTTCAGGAAATTTTGTAAAAAAGCATCAAATAATAAAATTAAGTTTTTAAGCCATATATCGGAGACCACCAACCGATATCCACCAAATTCTTCACACACGTAGCACTACAATAGGCCAAATATTCAACGTGTTTTAAGTGGCTCAGACACTTATGTTCAAAACTACGGCCCTGTTTTAAACCCTATGATTCAAAACATTAGACTGATTATATTCGAAGTTGATACTCCGAATCTGAAATCCGACCTCTGTAATGCATTTTATTGCTCGCTAGCTTATGGTACGAAGTTTTCTGGGTTCGAGTCCCGGGTAAGGCACGTGTGTATTTGTAATTGTCTCACTACTGTTGCATATGTTTCTGGTTTCATCTCTAATGATATTGCTTTCAACGAGACGTCAAGGCCTACCTACCATCTAAACTTTCAAGAACTTCATTTAAAATTATTTGCAGCTATGGAGAGTAAAGTAGGCTCTTTAGATATATCAGTACGTCTTGTTTTACGTTTAGTTTTGCGAAGCACTCTTATCTTAACAAAGATTGTTTTAAGATGTATTTATAAATTGGTTGTATTGAAACTCAGTAAATGGTAAGATATTTTCACTTACACTTTGTTGTGATTTAGGTAGTTGCTTTACAAAATAAGTGTTATTAATGCCCAGTAAGAAATAATTCTTGTGCAAAACATTTCTACACTGAGTGCGCACGAATGCGGCGCGTGCTCGCTTTGATGTAATTTTCTCGACTCGGTTAAGCTTTGTTTGTGTGAGTGGGGGAATATCCTGAAATTAGAACACTACCAAGGCATCAGAAAAGTTGGAAGTTTTTTAAACTCGGATCTAGGTTATGGTCCAGCTGGCGAACTCTCGCTCTCTCTCTCTCTCTCTCTCTCTCTCTATCGCTACCCCGTATTCCATCTATGGGCAGTACTCTGCGTTAGACGACCAGCGAGTGTATAATTCGCCTTCAGAGGGGTCTTCCCCGTCTCTCTCAGTGATTGTCGTCAGGCTCACTCCCCTATCAGGATCCTCTTCTGCACTGCTTACAGTTTGCTACAAATATGCAGCTAACGCAGTGGGGTTTTCATACGATTCCCAGTAATACGGAAGTTAAGTGCTCACCTTTCGAGCCACTCTCTAGAAAAAAAAACCTTGTTATGCGCAGTTCTGTTGAGCGTGAATGTGACTTCGCTAAAGCGCATTTAACACGGGGTTCTAGGTTAAATGGTTAAATCCCCGGATAATCTATGCATGTGTGTGTACTAGTCGGTATTTTGTGAAATTAGGTTACTGCATCGGGCTGTGTAAGCCGGCTCCCAAATGACCACTCGGTATAAAGCTGGGACTTCAAAATGTTACCAAAGACTTGAATGGCAAGAAATCTTTACAACTGAGAATTGGAAAATTAGAATGAATAAATGCTTTTTGCGACTACAATTTTCCTCCATGCATTTGGTTTATATGACATGATTATTCCTTAATGCCAGTGGATTATAGCTACTTCTTCACCATAGTACCTCAGATATTTTTCTTACATCCAGCGGTTTTGGTCATGCAATAACTGTGGCTGATCCCCGTTCTGGAGGTCGCGGGTTCGATGTGTATAGGCTGCATTGAGTTCAGATTTTACCAAGTTATTTTCTATTCCTATTCCTATTCCACTAAAATACCATTTTACTCCTTGCGCAATTAAACTTATTCCTCTGACATTAAACCAAGGATTCGTTTTGATTTGAAGGTTTTAATGATAAACCTAATCTGAATTGCGCTTAACGTAACACTTTGCTGCAGAATATTAACGACCACTGAAGCTTTACTCCATCGTAGATACACATTGAAAAATAAGATTTTGATCCTCGTATCTGTAATATAGATGTTTGTATTTTCCCTTTTGGCAACAGGCTATTTCTAACGGCAAGGAAAGAGTTTTAATTTTTAAATAATTTTTTTTAAAGAAAGGACGTAAAGGGGCACTTGTTTCATTAAAGGCTTATTTTTATTTTACGGGTTTCTTCCGTAGCTTTAGTTACTTCAGAAAATATCAACGAATATATATGAATGCTTAAACGTCATAAAACACAAAACAGCAAATCGTTCGAACTGAAACGTTTGGTGGAACTCTAACAACTGATTGGATGGATGGATACAAAGTTTTGCTGAAATATGTTCATCCATTCAAAAAAATAGTTCGAGGATGAGGCAAAAGTAACACGAATGCGATTGTTTTAAAATACCAATGCATATTATTTTTCATTCGCCGGAGAAACCAACAAACACTAAGGAAGTGCTGTAGTCAAAACAATTACTTGCATAAGTATATTCCCCGTCCTAGGAATATCCCGGTGGGGTGTGGTAATTTAGGTAAGAATACAAGAACGTAAGGAAAATGAATGCAGAGTTTTCCTTTCGTTAATTGGCGTAAAACCACGTAGTGTAAGACCCACGTGTTTAGAGAAATACGGCGCTTACCGCCGTATTGTGTGCCTGTTAATTCACTTCAGCATTTCCTGAGTGTTCCTGTGTTAATTATAGCAAATAATGCTAATGTTGAATGTCTTTGTGAAAACTTAATTTTAATACCTTAAATATTGGCAGTGCGGGCAGATTTCCACCCCAGGCTGTACCAACATAACATTTTCCTCGCAAAAAATGTTAAGAACTAATTAACCAAAGATAAAGGTAGAAACGTTCCCGATTATATGCGTTAACCTGTAGCTAATACGCGCAAGTTCTAAGAGTAGCCGAGTTGATTTTATAGTTTACTGAAGTTTCGGATGTTGTAAGAAACGTCAGCCAAATTACGTTTGTGAATGTATTACATTGATGCAGGAGTTGTCTGAAGTCTCAGCTAATATATTACGTTCATACTAGTCCTGACGTTTTCGATAGCTGTCTTTGACATATTTCGTGCTGCTCGTTCTGTCCGCTGAATAAACGTGTTCTGTACATTTGACTTCTTCATCACACTTTTTGATAAGGGTTTCTTTCACTGACTAGCCAGGGGTTTAACATCCCTAGAATTTTAACCCCTCCCCCCCCTCCCTTCCCGCAGAGAATCCCAAAAAATAACCGAATAACTTAGTATGTGTGATGTGAACAACAATAGTACATACATAAAACTTATATTTTAGAAATGAAATGTAACGAATTCCTAACCTATTTCTCATCGGTGCCGTTATTCTGTTCATAGCACAAAAGGACATTTGTTGCAGTTAGAATTTTTACACCAGTATTTTTCAGTTCATCATAACCTGTAGAGGACTGAAGAATATAGTTTAATGGCGATACATTGTCGTTTACACTGCAGGCCAAATATTTAAAAGAATTCGGGTGTGCTTGCAAATTATCTTGATCTATTGCATGCAAACACTAGTAGTGTGCGTTAACATCTGAATCATTTCATAGCATTCAACAAATGAAAGAGTCATATGCTAACATTGTTAATCAGTATTTACATGGCATAGGTCAAAATCTTTTTTGCAAGCAGATCTGAAGACCTTTATATGTTTAGCCTCCAACGTAAACAACAATATATCACAATTAAACTATAATTATCAGTCTTCTATTGGTTATGATGAACTGAAAAATGCTGGTCTAAACGTAATAACAGTTTAACAGCCAGTGTTAAAGGCCCTTTAATGCTATGGACAAAATAATGACTCCTTTGAGAAACAGGCTAGGAGATAGTTCACTGGATCACTGCACGAGGATTTCCGTTGAAGGCGAAAAAAATACAACGAAGAATTCTTACACATGAAACAGTATGCCACTAAAGGACAAAGGAGAATACGTCTGCTTTGAATGTGGACCAAAACAATAAAAACAATTACAGTCCACATTACATATTATTTTTAACGTTCAATGTTAATTAATCCCTCCCCCCCCTAAAAATGCCTTAAATACTTACCTACCCCCCGGGGAATTATTTTGTGAAATAAACACTGTTGTTGATAGCCGTAGTCTAGTTGTACAGGAACAGGATTTAATGATCTTCACTTTGCACAACAGAAAACGGCTTCCAATAAGGAAAACTCTCACAGACATCATTCCTTGTTACGGCTGTAGTCCATAGCACACCAACGGCTGCTACCAATAACATCCAACTGAAACGCGTTTTTATTGGTTACTACATATGAGACAGCGTTATACCGACACTAGTACAACCCGAAACCAAACATTTGTTTGTTGCGACGCCTGAAAAGAGTTAACCATTCACGCTGGCTGTAACGCAATTATTATTTTATTTTTTCGTGAGTTTCATTCCAAAAGCGTTAACACGTTCGGTCAAACATTAAATTCTGAGTTCAAGTGCTGAAATCACTCAATTTTCCTCATGCGCTGTACTAGTGTTCAGCGTTTCTCTTACAACCAGTGAACAACGTTGCATGCTGGATTATATTGGCGTTAACCATTCGTTTCAAAGATATGTAGAAAATTACACAAATCATATTAGCCACGAGGAAGACTTTGAAAGTAATGGGTACTAATGTATTGCTGTGTGTGTACATTACCTGTCATAAGTATCACTCATATACAGTCGTGTCCACGACGGACTGTAGCACTTTTAAAAATATATATTTACGTTTTTAAACCGTTTTGACAGAAACTATGTGTTTATCTTATGTGAAAACTTACGCCAGAAACACCTTCAGATAACATCATTTTTTTCAGTTCCACGTGTCATTCAAGACATTGTGCGATAGTTAACGAAGAAACTACCCGGGCGTTTCGTGTGCCATCAAAACAAAGCCCGAATATCGTGAGTCCGTAACAGTTTTTCAAAGCTTACACAAAATTGTAATTTATGAGGCATGTAGGTGAAATTAGTTACACGTACAGACGACTCTAAACTGTAGCACATGCAGTGAAAGTCTCGTACCTGCCGCGTGTCTCGTAGATTAACAAGCTGACATGATGCCTGAACTCGAGTGTTTATGACAGTGTTATTGTACAATACGGATAGTTCCCAGGATTAATTGTAGGGTTCAGCATGTATACGAACATCATTCGTTAATTTGTCCAGTAGGCCTGGTCATCCCCTTTTCGTTGATAACATAAATTCACAAAATAGCATTTTAATATTTAATCTATCATCCTAATCACCTCCGTAATGGGGAAGACAATGAAACAAAAGTAGATTTCTGATATAAACTGAAATTAAAATATTCGATATTCATGTATCATTGTAAATAAGCTAATTATTTGAACTGGCTAAGTATTGCCCTATCATAGCCACAACTACCGTTAAGAACAAATATTGAATTTTTACAGAAAATGTTAAAACCAAACAAAATTAAATACACATTGACCCATAATAAGGTTTTAGTTCTGAATTGTGCGGTAATACATATTGGCTTAAGTAAAGCATTGCCCACTGGGTTAATGGAACATGTATGGTTACAGTATTTACAGAGTTATCTTGCATTAGGAAATACTATATGTACTTACTGACAAACTTTGGAATTTGATATATTTGTTTTAAATTTATCATTTCCATTCACTGGAATCATGCGATCTTGATCAGGCGGTGCCTTTCCCCCCATCTCAACTATGATTATCATCTCCACTATGCTTTCGATTTCCGAGCTGCTGTGCTAATACAAGTCATAAATATACACCATAAGAACGAGGTGCTCAATCACTGTAAAGACTTAAATTATTTTGTGTTTAACTGCGTGGACACTGCTACATAATTCTCTTTTCTCTCTGGTACTATTTGTGCTATATGCCTAGTTCAGTCACCAAGGTGACTCAATTGTAGAATTAAGAGTTAAAGTTAAAAAAAATCCCCTGAGATTTGCATACGAGATAAAATCAGTTGCCATACAATTATAGCTAAGCACTTGAGAGATAAGATAAAATTTTGAATTAGGAAACAAATTTAAAACTAGTCAAAAGTGTTGACACTGAAGTATTTTAAATTTCACTTTGAACATACAAAATAATCAAATGTTCAATCCTCCATAACTTGCTGAAATGTTACTTTAAACAAGGCAATTAAGTGCCATAATTTCATTCAACTTAACAAATTCGGGAGTTGGATATTAATGAACAATGATAAATGTGTTATTGACACAGCCTCCAATATCATGTTTCTGCATACAATATTCGAACAGACATTATTGCACGACAATATGTGTAGCGCATTTCGCCTACTGTTGGCCAACGGCACGTCAGACAACATTAGATATCGCTCTGTTGTTTAGGAAACTATACATGCTGTGGATAGGCCAGCCACGATTCTTACTGCAAATAGAAGTATGCATTTATTGCTTGAAAAAATTAGTTTTATTCAGTGATGAGAACATTAACAATTGGTATAGCTGAAATAGCATAGTTAGCCGATTCTGAATTACATCATAAAAACAAATAATGACTCCTTGGTGTAACAAGTTTTCTACCAGCAACAGATAACACCAGTTGTATTCGCCATGGTACTGTAGGTTCTTAAAACGTATGCAACGTTCAAGTGCTGTAACTACATGAAACATCAACAATAATTAATGTGATTGACGTGAGAGTAAGAAAATTACATAGTATGCCTTCGATACGCTCGAAAATAAAAGCAAGAACTTCTTACATATCAAAGAGCTGCAATATACAATTTTAATAAAACAGAACAGCTCAACAACTAACATATACATAAAAGTGAACAAAATTAATTTGTTATTTACAGTACTGATTCTCAGTATCAAACTGTAAGACTTAAGTAATCTGAAGTATGCCAATAAGTAGTATACAGTGTTCTACTTTCAAAACTCATTAAATTACACTTTCTTACACCTAAACACGAGAGATACGTGTACGAATAAAAATTACTCAGTAGTTACACACTTATTTACAAAAAGTTTTCAGTTCAAAATAATTTCGTGATTGCAGGGTTATCAAGCCAAGTCATTTTTCAGAATTTTTACAACGAATGGAATTGATTTTGCACATAAGGTAAAGCTGGAAATTAGTTTAATTTTATTTCTTCGTTTTTTTATACCATCCAATAGAATTACCCAGCACACAACTTCTGCACTTATGTCCTTCTAATGAGAACTGTACAAAGCATTCAAAGCATAACTGCCTGTTGACCCTTCTTTGGCAGTAGTCAACATCAACACTGCAATACGAAACTTTCTCATATTGCTTAAGTCAACACATTTAATTGGTGACATTTTTGGTACATACTCATGCCACTATTATCAGAATTTCAGTGCAAATGATAAGGCCACTCACAAAATGTTATGAATAACATTTCAAATAAGGAACAAATTTTAACATAAATTTTAATTTAGAAGACGATAATTTAAACTCTTTAATTTATAATTTATCTTTGACTACCTTTTTATATTTAGAAGAACAGAAATTCCTTAACAACAAATTTGCTACGTGTGCAACAACATATTTTGAAGGCCTGAATACAAAAATTAAATTTTTATAACATTTTACGGTAATTAATAAGAATCACTGCTTTTGTGAAGGAAATACATCAGAGAGTTATGAAAACTATGTATTTTGCTTTCACAAGGCATCTTGTTGAAATTCTGTTGGGCTTTGTAAAACTTCCCATGGAAACAGTAAAGGAAAAAATTTAAAAAGGCATTCAGACAGGTATCGCCATGGTATATTCATCATGACATAGTGAAATTAAGAACAGCCAATTGAAAGTCGTTAAATGATAAGCAGAAACGGCTGATTGGTTCAGCCTTTCAATACAATTTACAGTTAGTTGAGCATGTGTGTTGTGGATTGCCGTTTGTGCTGATTGAAATGTCAAATCTAATTATTATGTGGGAATACGAGCATTTCTGAAGTTTAGGATTGTTTCAATAATAGGTGACTGTATCCTATATCTATGTAATCAGCAACACAATCCGCCATCATTAGGGATGAATTCCGTCATTGATGTTTAGTTAATTAGTTTAATGGGCTGTTGTACATCATCGTACACTGAAGAGCCAAAAAAACTGGTACACCTTCCCAATATCGTGTAGGGCCCCCGCGAGCACGCAGAAGTGCCGCAAGACGACGTGGCATGGACTCGACTAATGTATGAAGGTATGCAGGAGGCAATTAACACCATGAATCATGCAGGGCAGTCCACAAATCCATAGCAGTGCGAGGCGGTGGAGATCTCTTCTGAACAGCACGTTGCAAGGCATCCCAGATATGATCAATAATGTTCATGTTTGGTGATTTAGGAGGCCAATGGAAGTGTCTGAAGTCAGAAGAGTGTTCCTGGAGTCATTCGGTAGCAACTCTCGACATGCAGGATGTCGCATTGTCCTGCTGGAATTGTCCACGTCCGTCGGAATGCACAATGGACATGAATGGGTGCAGGTAATCGGANGTTCCCAGGATTAATTGTAGGGTTCAGCATGTATACGAACATCATTCGTTAATTTGTCCAGTAGGCCTGGTCATCCCCTTTTCGTTGATAACATAAATTCACAAAATAGCATTTTAATATTTAATCTATCATCCTAATCACCTCCGTAATGGGGAAGACAATGAAACAAAAGTAGATTTCTGATATAAACTGAAATTCATATATTCTACATTCATGTATCATTGTAAATAAACTAATTGTTTGAACTGGCTAAGTATTGCCCTATCATAGCTACAACTACTGTTAAGAAAAAATATTGAATTTTTACAGAAAATGTTAAAACCAAACAAAATTAAATGCACCTTGACCCATAATAAGGTTTTAGTTCTGAATTGTGCGGTAATACATATTGGCTTAAGTAAAGCATTGCCCACTGGGTTAATGGAACATGTATGGTTACAGTATTTACAGAGTTATCTTGCATTAGGAAATACTATATGTACTTACTGACAAACTTTGCAATTTGATATATTTGTTTTAATTTTCTCATTTACATTCACTGGAATCATGCGATCTTGATCAGGCGGTGCCTTTTCCCCCGTCTCAACTATGATTATCAGCTCCACTATGCTTTTGATTTCCGAGCTGCTGTGCTAATATAAGTCATAAATATACACCATAAGAACGAGGTGCTAAATCACTGTAAAGACTTAAATTATTTTGTGTTTAACTGCGTGGACACTGCTACATAATTTTCTTTTCTCTCTGGTACTATTTGTGCTATATGCCTAGTTGAGTCACCAAGGTGACTCGAGTGTAGAATTAAGAGTTAAAGTTAAAAAAATTTACCTGAAATTTACATACGAGATAAAACCAGTTGCCATACAAATATAGCTAAGCACTTGAGAGATAAGATAAAATTTTGAATTAGGAAACAAATTTAAAACAAGTAAAAATGTTAACGCTGAAGTATCATTCATTCTCTTGCTTAAGGTATAACCAAAATATCAGTTTATAACAACTTCACATTACCTACACTCTTGTTTAAATTTCACTTTGAACACACAAAATAATCCAATGTTCAGTCCTCCATAACTTGCTGAAATGTTACTTTAAACAAGGCAATTAAGTGCCATAATTTCATTCAACTTAACAAATTCGGGAGTTGGATATAAATGAACTATGATAAATGTGTTATTGACACAGCCTCCAATATCATGTTTCTGCATACAATATTCGAACAGACATTATTGCACGACAATATGTGTAGCGGACTTCACCTACTGTTGGCCAACGGCACGTCAGACAACATTAGATATTACTCTGTTGTTTAGGAAACTATACATGCTGTGGAGAGGCCAGCCACGATTCTTACTGCAAATAGAAGTATGCATTTATTGGTTGAAAAAATTCGTTTTATTCAGTGATGAGAACATTAACAATTGGTATAGCTGAAATAGCATAGCTAGTCGATTCTGAATTACATCATAAAAACAAATAATGACTACTTGGTGTAACAAGTTTTCTACCAGCAACAGGTAACTCCAGTTGTATTCACCATGGTACTGTAGGTTCTTAAAACGTATGTAACGTTCAAGTGCTGTAACTACATGCAACGTCAACAATAATTAAAGTGATTGACGTGAGAGTAAGAAAATGNATTAAAGTGATTGACGTGAGAGTAAGAAAATGACATAGTATGCCTTCGATACGCTCGAAAATAAAAGCAAGAACTTCTTACATATCAAAGAGCTGCAATATATAATTTTAATCAAGCAGAACAGCTCAACAACTAACATATACATAAAAGTGAACAAAATTAATTTGTTATTTACAGTACTGATTCTCAGTATCAAACTGTAAGACTTAAATAATCTGTGGTATGCCAATAAGTAGTATACAGTGTTCTACTTTCAAAACTCATTAAATTACACTTTCTTACGCGTAAACACGAGAGAAATGTGTACGAATAAAAATTACTCAGTAGTTACACACTTATTTACAAAAAGTTTTCAGTTCAAAATAATTTCGTGATTGCAGGGTTATCAAGCCAAGTCATTTGTCAGAATCTTTACAACGAATGAATTGATTTTGCACATAAGGTAAAGCTGGAAATTAGTTTAATCATATTTCTTAATTTTTTTATACCACCCAATAGAATTACCCAGCACACAACTTCTGCACGTATGTCCTTCTAATGAGAACTGTACAAAGCATTTAAAGCATAACTGCCTGTTGACCCTTCTTTGGCAGTAGTCAACATCAACGCTGCAATACGAAACTTTCCCATATTGCTTAAGTCAATACATTTAATTGGTGACATTTTTGGTACATACTCATGCCACTATTATCAGGACTTCGATGCCAATGATAAGGCCACTCACAAAATGGTATGAAAAACATTTCAAATAAGGAACAAATTTTAACATTAATTTGAATTTAGAAGATGATAATGTAAACTCATTAATTTATAATTGATCTTTGACTACCTTTTTATATTTAGAAAAACAGAAATTCCTTAACAACAAATTTGCTAAGTGTGCAACAATATATTTTGAAGGCCTGAACACAACAATAACATTTTTATAACATTTTACGGTAATTAATAAGAATCACTGCTTTTGTGAAGGAAATACATCAGAGAGTTATGAAAACTATGTATTTTGTTTTCACGAGGAATCTTGTTGAAATTATGTTGGGCTTTGTCAAACTTCCCATGGAAACAGTAAAGGAAAAAATTTAAAAAGGCATTCAGACATGCATCGCCATGGTATATTCATCATGACGTAGTGACATTAAGAACAGCCAATTGAAAGTCGTTAAATGATAAGCAGAAACGGCTGATTGGTTCAGCCATTTCAATACAATTTACAGTTAGTTGAGTATGTGTGTTGTGGACTGCCGTTTGTGCTGATTGAAGTGTCAAATATAATTATTATGTGGGAATACGAGCATTTCTGAAGTTTAGGATTGTTTCAATAGTAGGTGACTGTATCCTATATCTATGTAATCAGAAACACAATCCACCATAATTAAGGATGAATTCCGTCATTGATATTTAGTTAATTAGTTTAATGGGCTGTTGTACATCATCGTGCACTGAAGAGTAAAAAAAAACTGGTACGCCTGCCTAATATCGTGTAGGGCCCCCGCGAGAACGCAGAAGTGCCGCAAAACGACGTGGCATAGACTAGACTAATGTCTGAAGGTATGCAGGAGGCAATTCACACCATTAATCCTGCAGGGCAGTCCACAAATCCATAGCAGTGCGAGGCGGTGGAGATCTCTTCTGAACAGCACGTTTCAAGGCATCCAAGAGATGCTCAATAACGTTCATGTCTGGTGATTTAGGTGGCCAATGGAAGTGTTTAAAGTCAGAAGAGTGTTCCTGGAGCCACTCGGTAGCAACTCTCGACATGCGGGGTGTCGCATTGTCCTGCTGGAATTGTCCACGTCCGTCGGAATGCACAATGGACATGAATGGGTGCAGGTGATCGGACAGGATGCTTATGTATCTGTGACCTGTCAGAGTCGTATCTAGACGTATCAGGGGTCTCATTTCACGCCAACTGCACACGCCCCATACCATGACAGAACCTCCACGAGCTTGAACAGTCCCCTATTGACATGTAGGGTCCATGGATTCATGAGGATGTCTCCATACCCGTACACGTCCATCAGCCCGATACAATCGAAAACGAGACTCACAAGACCAGGCAACGTGTTTCCAGTCATCAACAGTCCAATGGCGGTGTTGGCGGGCCCAGGCGAGGCGTAAAGCTTTGTGTCGTGCAGTTAACAACGGTACACGAGTAGGCCTTCGGCTCCGAAAGCCCATATCAATGATGGTCCGTTGAATAGTTCACACGCTGGCACCTGTTGATGCCCCAGCTTTGAAATCTGCGCCAATTTAAGAAAGTGTTGCATGTCTGTCACGTTTAATGATTCTCGTCAGTCGTCGTTTGTCCCGTTCGTTCACGATCTTTTTCCGGCCGCAGCGATGTCGAATATTTAAAGTTTTACCGGATTCCCGATATTAACGGTACACCCGTGAAATGGTCGTAAGCGAAAATCCAAATTTGATCGCTACCTCGGAGATGCCATGTCACATCTCTTGTGCGCTGACTATAACACCACGTTCAAACTCACTTAAATCTTGATAACCTGCCATTGTAGCAGCAGTAACCGATCTAGCAACTTTGCCAGACGCTTGTTGTCTTATATAGGCGCTGCCGACTGCATCGCGTTACTCCGATTGGCTCCATACCTCTGTTATTTACATACGCACGCCTATACCAGTTTTTTTTAGCTCTCCAGTGTATGTTACCGTGTAAATTGTATTCAGTGAAATATTGCATATTAGTGTAGAAATTGCAAATCTTGATTTTTATCTGCACATAGCCATGTAAAATGCAAAATACCTACTCGAACTAAACCTAATTTCACATTAGGTGAATCACAGAGGGTGGGTGTGCCAACAATGCTATCACGCGTCGGGATAAAGGCAATAAGGACTCTCAAGGATTACATCTTAATCCGACACGAATGAATTATCGTTGTTTATTCCTGTTAGTCCTCGCTGTACTTTTCCTATGTGCAATAGTGCATAGGCATACCCATCCCCTGTGATTCACCTATCGTGAAGTTAGGTTAATATAGATCCTCTTGCATTAAACACAGTCATGCAACTCAATTGGAATATATTTTACGTATTTAAATCCACAATTTCCCTGATATTCATTGTGGTCTCCACTATCTCATTTCATAATATGTACTAAAATATTGTGATGCCCACATTGAAACTCAGATACAGCATGATTAGTAATGCTGGTACACACTATGTTCCAAGATTTGTTTCCTGTTTTTCAGCAAAAAGCCAAAATTTTTAACAATTTACTGGAGTATTTTTTTAATAGGTAAATATAAACTTAAAAAGAGAGTATACATAACGAAGAGAGCTATCACTGACAATAAAACACATGACACAAGAATTTTTGAAGGAAGTAACCTGCCTGTAAAATATTACTAATATTTCCATAAAATAAACATGTTTTTTGCAAATGTAGCAAGGAGTTTTGTGCTGTATCTGTGCGAGTTTAGTATTTGAGTGCTTGAGGTGAAGTAAACTGGATCAATGTGGGAAATAACAAACTGAAAAAAAAAAATTATAATTACCGATGCATAAGTAGATAAGGTAGACCTTAAACAAACATTTATGATCACCATTCATGATCAATTGTTACACGGCCTTAACCCTAGGCTGTTTACAATACAGTCATCTGGGGTACTTTGTGACACTTTAGATTAACTTTGTTACAACTAAAGGCTACATTTTCATTTAAAACATTTACGTTGATGTTTAATTTCCTAATTAACAGCTTTATTGATAGATAACACAGCAAATTGCATAGAAAATTCGGGCGTGGTTCAAAGATGCCCATGTTGGTGCAGTTACCCCAAATGACTGTGACAGGTTATGTTTGCCTGTGGTAAATATTTAATATTTATCTTAAGCAGATATTATGGAAACGCCGAACACAGTGTTCCGTCTCTTATTATGATACAACTCAGAGAAGTTCTGAGACGATTGCCTTCTCTAAAGTTGTCAGAAAATGCTATACTGTGTACAGTAGGTTGCCAATTTTCCCACAGAAGATTTGCAATCCAAGATTAGATCTTTATTTCAACTTTATGGAACCTGTAAATAAAAGTAAGAAAACCGCACACATTGAGTGTACGCTATGACTGTAGCTAGTTACAAATACATTCAAATTAATTCAACAACATGCACTACTTACCAGTGAAAATTCGCCCCTGTATTTCAGTTTTCAAACTTATTTATACAACCACAGGTAGAACAACTGATGGTCATTGTCAGTATCATACACTGAAATTTTACATATCACTTCTAATTTTTGCTGAAATCACTCTCTGGAGTAATTATCACACCTTTACCACCGACAACAATTCTCCACCATGTATTTCTTACCAACCCAAATATGGATGCTAGCAGACCTCCGAGCTTCAAGTTTGTGACGTCATGCCAACTCCTCCCCTTCCTATAACCCCATGCGGCTAGATGAAAACGGAAATTCGCGCTGCAGTAGTAGTTGGGTGGATGAGAAGTGGCTTTGTTGTGATGCAAGCAAGCAAGTGCACGGACGGGAATTTGTAGGCGATAAGCGCTTCTTACGCTGTGGCACGACTCCCGGCCATCATACCATCGATATTGTATTGGTGGTGCCTTCAGCAACAAGCCGCCCGATAACACGGCTGGAAATTTCCGCTTCCGCTCGCCTTCTGCCGAGAACAAACGGTGCACCCTGCTCGTAGCAAGGCAACCAAGTTCCGCACACTCTGCTGCGGTACCGACAGGTCTACTACCGATCTGTCCCAACAGCTTCCCAAATTTTTTAGTTCAGTTCAGAACGTGAATTCGGATTATTCTTCGAAATCTTACTGTCTTGTTTCTGGTGTATATGTTTGATAGCCATACCTAATATTAATACAAAGTAGGGTCATTCTGTTAATTGTGAACTAACATTTTTTTTAGTAATTCATAACGTGTATTCTACTACTACTAGTGTAAATTTTTTTTGTATCATTACCTAACTTTTTTTTGTCTGTTTTAGTCTCATGTAAATTGTATATGTTCTTGTGCTAGCTATGTTTTTGTCGACTATTTATTACAGTGCCGTCGATAAGTAGTAGGAAAATGGGGTTCCAGCGCCAACTGGATGCTGGATGGGGAGACGAGACGCCATGATGGCCATATTGGATGATGTCACGCGGCAACATCCTACCCTGTCATTCCTCGTCAGTGGCGGACATCTTGGATTTCCTTTCCCCCTGGAGCTTCCCTTTTTTCCCTCTGTAATTTCCCTTTTTCCTCCTGCTATATCATTCCACGTTTGCACTTCACGCTCTTGCATTCCGATTATTTTCTCTTTAATTCCGATGTTATTATGTTGCTCACACTCAGTCACTCCTTCCCAGCGCTCCTGGCGATCGTCGCTTGAACTCACCTCCCCGATGCTAGCACGTCTCTTCTGGCGACGAGTGAACCAACTCACATGCACAAAATGGCCGCGCCGAAACCAGCGCTCTTAGCCGCCAACTGTAAAACTTCACACACTCTGGTGGGGGGCGCGGGAATAAAATATGGTGGTAGGCGTGGGAATAAAATTGGAAGACATAAAAGGAAAGACCTTAGCACACTCTGGTAGCATATGCGGGAATCAATGACAGTTTCCTACAGCAGACCACATCAAGGGTGGCGGAGGACACGAAAAGCAAGAGGTGTGGGGGCGAGAGAGAAAAAATAACAGAGACTGGAAGGAATACGAGAAACCCCCCTCCCCAGGGATAGAACGGACGGGAGGCAGCAAGGAATGAGAGGGCACAGGAGAAAAAACACAAGAGAGATATATAAAGAAGACCAGAAGGAATATGAGAAAACCCCCGAGGGATGTAAGGAATATGAGAAACCCCTTGAGGGATAGAACAGATGTGAGGAAGGAATGATACAGCACGATAAACACAGTAACTTCGAAATTAAAGAGCGGGAGAAACATAATCGGAATGCAAGAGCGTGAAGTGCCGAGGTGGAATAATAGAGCAGGAGGGATAAAGGAAATTGCAGACGGAAAAAGGGAAATTCCACAGGGAATAAAGGGAAATCCAAGATGGCCGCCACTGATGAGGAATGGCAGAGTACGAGGTTGCCATGTGAAGTCATCCAAAATGGCCACCGTGGCGCCCCGGCTCCTTATCCAGCATCCAGTTGACGCTGAAACCCCATTTTCCTACTACTTCAATTACATTTAACTGAAAAATTTAAATTTGGATTAAGCGTGTATTAAACTGAAAAGGCTAAATTAAAGAGAACGCATATAAAAAACTGTCATCATTACGTAAGGTTGGCGAATTGAAGCCCGTAAGGTTCACATTTATTTTTCATTTCAACTGTTACAAAAAAGGAATTTCTGGTCTGAAAAGTACTTCTGTTACAAATTACTGTAGGACACAAGTCGTATAATATTTTCAATCTCATTTTGCATAGGGAATTACCTCTCGGTGTTTGTACCTGTAGTTCAGTATCATTCTGTATATTCTACGATTATAAAACTTTAAATGTAAGATAAAGTGGCCGTGTGGTCAAATTCTTCCACTTAAACCAAAACGATGCGAGTTCGAGTCTCAATGCCGACGGGTTGTTTCTTAGAAACAAAATTCGAAAGAGATTTCTTGCTACGTCATTTTTATTACCGCTGTTTTCAAGAGCACTAGAAAGCAACTTTGCTTTGTTTCCATTTATCAATAATATAAGTTTAAATATAAGCTTTCCTTTGTATTATTACATATATATGTATTGTAATATTTACAAGCACAATTTTTGTAGCACAGTAAAAAATTTAACTAATTTATAGAAATTTGTTTTGACAATATAAACAATTTTTATTGTTTATTAGTCTGCCATTAACCAGGTTTTTTGTTCATAAGCCTATAAATCACGTACCATAAAACTTAACATGGTGTACAATCCCAATCGCAGAAGTTTCCCTTTAAGATCCTCCTATTTGTTTTTAAGTAGCGTTTCTTTGGCCTGGAGTGAATTCCAAGTTGCCGATAATTAGCTTTTGCTACTTTCAGATGGATTTTTTTATCGTGCAGACTGCAGACAATCCCGAAGCAATTAACGGAACTTTTAACATTCAACTACTTTGTCAGAGATTGCCGCCGTAATTGAAATACTACCTGAAAACGATGCTCTATTGATCTCCTAGCTGCTGACTACAGTTACCTCTTGTATGTGTCTAGTTTATAGGTTTATGTTTTTAAATTTATCTTGCGTATTTCAAATAAAATGTCAGTTTTAACTAAACGAACGTATTTTCGAAACACAGTTAATCAGAGTCTCTGCAAACAGAAGAGCATAACTCTTCATGTCACTTCTTTGACCTTCACCCGTGAAATTCAATGCATTCAATCAGTGAAATCGTACTAAATGAAATACAGCTAATCAGCTGTCGCTGAAGTGCGAAAAAGTGGGATGCAATGACAAATGTTGTTCATCGGAGCAAAAGGAATTCATTGTATATCATTTAAATATTTTCACTGTAATAATCCGTAGTATTTCTTTCACTAGTTTGCAGTGCAAATTATGCTGATTTGTAGCAGCGTTCACAAGCCCAAATTCGGAGAGCAGGCACAGAGAACTTAAGAATACAAAGGTTAAACAGCCACTTATAACACGAACTCCAGACGCACACACATGGGACCCCGGTTGTGTAGTGATTAGACTGCTCGCCTCCTACCAAATATCTGCACGTGGTAATCGTGCCTGACGATGCCGCTGGTCGGCGGGTTTTATCAGGGATCTCCCGTTTCCCCAGTCCTGGCATTCCGATGCCGCTCTATTTCCATCTCATTTCACCCTCATCGGCTCTCAAGACCTCGTTGTCGAAAGCTGCCTAAATCTCTATTATACACTGTGTGGCGTAGGTTTTGGCTGGAGTCACAACCATAGACTTAAGATGAGGTACGCCGATCTCGCTGGCTGCGCACAACCAGTCTCCGTGTCCCAACATTGAACTGCGTTTCTGCCAACACGTCTAGCGAAACGGCATTGTTTGAATTTTAGATTTGAAAAATGATTTGCAAACAATTGCTTAGAGATGTACTTCTTCTAACCAATTTGTAATGCAGTTTGATTTAATTAAAATTGGTAAAAGTATTTTGTTAATACAAAAGTACCTTTATTTTCAAAATTAAGATATAAACAAACACGTTCATCACAGTTGACCATGTGACTTAAGACTGTTGTGTTCCTTAAGCGGTCTACTTCATCTTTAGTCTATGGCCACAACTTGCCGTCTCTTGGATATACCCTCCGAGCACGGTGCCGGTAAGTCAATACTCCTCCAGAAAGCGAAGCGGGAATGAAATTTCAATCGGCAACACGGGTCCGATCACCAGATTTAAGATAACGTGCTCGTGCAGGGTTTCGTTTCCCGCTGACGACGCAAGGCAGCGCAGACGGTCGACTGTCTGCGTCCGCTCCTTATCGGCGTTGTTTGCCGCGGTCGAACGGGAGGGCGGGCCTTCGCACGCGGATTACGGATATCCGCGGACCCTAGCACCTTGTCGAGTGCAGGGACTTTGGAGTTTGGACTCGTGCCAGCCTTCTCCCTCTCTATCTGTCTCTCGTTCTCTCCTCCCCCTTGTTTCACCAATCCTCCTCCCCTTACAGAAGGGAGGGGGGAGGGGGTGAGGGGCTGCGCATTTGTCGGAGAGTTACGACCGTAGTCCCCGGGGTTATAAAGCCGGGACAGTGGCTGCCTGCAGCCTTCCGCTACCCCAAACATACCTTGTGGTCGTAAGTATGCCGCGACCCTCCTCATTTTTTTTTAATTCGCGAGTGTGTGCCGAGCGAGCTTCAAACTGTGCGGAGAATAAAGCGGATGGCCAGAGAGAGAGAGAGAGAGAGAGAGAGAAGGGAAAACCGCCAGACATGTCGGCCACTAAAAAAACACGGTAGGTCGAGGGGGTGTTGCTACCTGGTTGCTGCACGCTGTTCACGGCTAGCTGATCACTTTTGAAGGCCCAGTCCAACCCTTTGAGTCCCGAATTAATTTCCGACCTCAAGTGTTGCAAACCGTTGATTTGTTTTAAGTGCGCTGTACTTATGTCGACGTGCTTCTCACAATAAGTGAACAACGTGCTGCGTGTTATAGAGCGTCTCACTCTTAGATTGCAGCGTGCGGTGTGATTGACATTCACTATCTCATCCCAATACACGATTTCTGTCGTTAACGCTGTCCTTGTTCCTGCGTGCGCTGTTGCCTGATAAGTTATATTTATGCAGCCTCGAAAGAAAAAAAAACCAATCTATGTTGCGCGCGCCGTCCAATCACAATTACAGGGTTTCTCACAGGTTTCAGTTTCAGAGGAGCCGCTTAGCTTTGTGTCGCATGATTGGTTTCTCTTACGAGTTGTCAGGGACTTAAAGAGGTAAAATTCTCTTAATCAAGCCGTTTCCTTCGCCACCCATTTGTTACTCAGCCTGCCAGTTACGTAGCAAAGCTGAAGTTATCTGGCAACAGTGCGTGCCCTTCGCACTGTACTGTAATCTAATATATAGACGCTCTATAACTGATGTCGGCAATGACCATTCACTAATAAAAAGTGCAGAAACTTCAACACATCAGATCTCTCGCCAGGTAGACGCTCAAAACACAGGTCATTCATCCGTTGTTGTGTACAATGCTGAACATAAATATCATTCACGTGCAGCATGTCCTCGATTATGGACACGTAAACTGAACAGGTTAAGATCTGCTTTTCCCGTTATTATGTATCTTCCCGCAATGCAAAAAATTTGCATTTACATGGAATCTAATGATTTTATTCATGCGTCTGTCAAGTGATGATTTGAAAATTGTTATTTTGTATAAATCAGAAACAAAATCATGTGTTATAAATGTAAACATTACACGCGCAATAGAGCGTCGAGACCTCAAACTATTCTTTTCTTGATTCGCTGCCAACTGAACTGGGAGCTTGTATGTCAAAGTGTAAGGTAGATGTGCAGTTAACGGGCAGTGATTTTTCCTTGGGGTTGATTTCCAAAGCGCTCACTTCACTGTGAACAGCCTCAACAGTGCCGACATGCAGCCTTTGCGAACCCGAGGTGCGAGAACTACAAAATTCTCTAGTTCGCTACGATCAACGCGACGTCGTGACGACACTCGCGAGCACGTGGTTCCTGTAGCCGACCATACGGCTCAAAATGGCGGGTTCTGACAATAGGTGTGTGTTTCGCTGCCAACGTCAGCATAATGCACTGCTAAGATCTCTGCAAGCGACACCAACTTCCAGGCTTGTCTTCAAGTGTGGTTGGGTACAAATCGGAAGATAATGAAACATCGATTTTTAAATGCAGTACTTAAGTAGATACAAATTAAAATACAAACTTAGGGGCTGATATCAACATAACGCTCAGCTTTCAGGCGTGGTGTTATGAGCGTGCTCTAGAGCATCGCTCTAATTATCTGGGACGCTAACACAAGCGACTAGTGTGTTATGATGACCAACTTCCGAGTGTCGTTAGTTACTTATAACGTTATAACGATATTTGCTCTATAGTCTTTTCGCAATTTCCTTACACTTTTTTAATCAAACCTTTGAAAAATCAACCTATCTATACCGTGTTTGCTGTTTCCTAAATATGTCACGTATGTTAAGCGTTTTATTCGTGTATTAACCTAATATTACTTAATTTTTTACTTAAAATGAACTTTTATTTATATTCTATCTATAAATTGTAATAATTTATAATTAATGTGAATAAATCAGAGATAAAATAAGTGTGTTGGTAATGCCTGGTAAGACATAGTTCATCTGCAAAATATATTACACTGTTTGCGCACGAATCCGGTGCGTTGTCCCTTTGGCGTAATTTCTGTTATTGATTAAGCTTTGTTTGCATGGAGAGGAGGAATATCCTGTAAGTAGAACTTCAGCAGGGCTTCATAAAAGTTACAAGTAACCGTGAACAGCCCGTACTTAAACGAAGTATTGAGGTTGAAAAAGTGCGGGTTAACAAATCACCTTTTATGGCGATTCATTGTTTGTGAAGTTGACAGATTGTTCTCTAGAGTGTTAAAATTTTCCGTTCATTGACGGAAATTTGTACGTAAATTTACGGAAACGCTGCAAGTAATAACTAAATACAGACCTGAGCTCTGTACAAATAAAATACGAAAACTCTCCGTATTTAAAATATCTTTCGGTCTCAGGGACGAACATTGCCAAGATTACACGAAGTAGAAAGTTATCGACTGTACTGGAAGGGCTGCGGTGGTGTAGTGGTCAAACTATTAGACCTCCACCAAGCAGAACCAGCATCGATTCCCGGCGGGATCATCCAGACTTTTGTGTGGGTGAAACGTGGCGAACGTTGCCGCTGGCTTCCGTGCTCCATCTGTAGAGAGCTTTAAGGTCATAATTTTATTCGCGCGTTTTTGTTGTTGTTGTTGTTTAACAGGACTCGTTCGTTATTTGAACTCTAACTCGTTCGAAACGTCAGCCCGAACATCCGATGCTCGTGGTTGTCCACGGTACGTTTTCACGGACTGGACAGAGTGAAACTCGATATGTTGGAACCCGCTCGTTCGACCAAAGACAATTCTAGCACTGGCGCGATGTTGCCACGGCACACAAACTCTTCGCAAATGCACAGGTTCACGAAACAGCGGTTCCTTTTTGTACAGATTCATACACCACTTAAATGATTTTATAGTCGTATTAATAAACTTCACATAAACGCGACTTTATATGTGATAACGGTAAATACAGGTAATATTAAAAACTACTCTTAGTGCAGGGGTCGCGGTGGCTGAGCGGTTACCCTGCTCGCCTCCCGCCAAGGTGAACCGGGTTCAATCCCCGGTCGGGTCACTCCCGGATTTTCGCATGTGGGAATCGTGCCGGACGATACCGCTGGTTGATGGGTTTTCTTGGGGATCTCCTGTTTCCCCCGCACTTTTATTCCGGCGCTGCTCCATTGTCACCTCTATGACCCTCATCGGTTATCAAGACCTCGCTGTTAAGAGCCGCCCAAATCTCTTCACACATTATCTTTGTACAGTTACCAAATAATTTCCTATGAGCAAATGAAACTATTGAACAAACCAGAAATTCTAGATTCAACTCTATTATATACGCAGTGTCTTATGATAGTTTATACTTTAAATTATATAACTCGCAACATGTTTACGTTGCCATGGATGGAAATAAAACCACCCACATGCTCTGGCAATATGCGGCATCGTCTGCTGCTGATGCTTTGTCCAGCATTGCCAACAACCCGTAGCTTGATTCACTGGTTGCAGGTATATATACCTAATTACAGCGAATTTATCCTAAACGTCCATACATTTCACTTTTCCGGCAACATCTACTTCCTATATTATTTATGTTCATAAACATCTGCACTCTTTTCTGAAGTCATTGAGTTGTGTCACGTTAATACGGCAATGCGCAGAAAACTGTGCACTTATGATTACGATGATTACTCAACACTCACGTAACTTCACTCTGTATAGTTTTAATGTGAACGCAACGTCGCCACACTGCCGCAGTTATGAGTGACGTGAGGCAGCGGCTGAGCCCAAAGTCCACTCATTCGCTGATCATGGAAGTCCGGGTGGTCTGAGCTGTCGAGTATTCAAATTACAAACACAGTTTGAGCGACCAAACTACTTTTATTGGGCGAGTTTTATGGTACAATTTCGGAGTGCTCTAACTAGCCTACATATAGCGTTCAGTCGCGTCCGCATCGAGGAATGGTAGAAATTAGGTGACCAAACTCGTTCGTCTCACACCTCAAACCATCCTCCCCTCACTTCACCCTCCCAGTGCTCAAGACCAAACCAAAGTAAAATTTTGATTTCGTGAGGCGGAGATATATCCTGAAAGTAGAACTTTAGCAGAGTTGTACAAAAATGGAATAAATCCTGTCCTTGTACCTTGCAGGCAGAGAGGTGCCGGAACAGAGAAATGGGTGAGAGTGGAAGTGTAGAGGTTCGCTGCAATGTTGCCAACTGTAACAAAATAGATACGTTTGATTTTCACTTGTATTGAAAACTATGCCATGATGGTAGTTTATCGTAGAGGCGGTTTTAAATTATATATCCACACCGCCTGTTAAAAAAATAACTAGTCCTTATTTTTAAACAAACCGTTTATAAATCGTTGATCGTTGTAGTTCGAATTTCATTAACGACAAAAAAAATCCATAAAATGTTTTGATTAGAAATACGCTATAATTGGGAAATATTAAAAAAAAAATCTCATAAAGCATTGTTAGGACGGCGTTCCAGTGTTATCCGGCTATACTACACTCCTGATAGGACTTGCCTGGTGGATAAATACCACTTGCAAACCGAGGATATATATCACCTTGTTAAATATCTGGCCAGGTCTCCCGATCTCAGCGCCCTCGGCCGCCGTATTGCGGAAAGAACAAACCTCCACCATCCATCCAGGAGTTTCGGGTGGCCTCTTTTGCAGCTACGGGACTCGATATCTCCAGAACTGATAGACTATTTTTCTCAGCATTGGAGCCTGTTGTTTTCCACGTTTGCCTGTCCGTAGCGACTAAAATTAATATAGATCTTTACTTCACGACCCCACGTCAGGATGTAGCATGTGTCGTGCCGGACGTCACATGAACTGTTACTGCCAAATTGACTTTTGAATGCAAAGGCAAAGTGAATGTCTTCGGACACCCTTTTGAACTAAAGTGATGCAGGTAGGAAAAAAAAAACTAACTTGCGACATCCTTAACTATTGTACATAGTGTAAGAGATAAAATGTTTCTCAAAGGAGCAGACGCTGGTGAATTTTCCGCAACCATTAATAAAATGGGCCTCCATGTGTAGGGCTCTGCCCTCAGAACTTTTAATTCGTAATATGCATCTTAAGTCAACGTGACAATTAAGACAAAATCATTAAATGCAAATATAAACTAAAGACATGACAACATCAATACTGCTGGTCTTGCAATGTCCTTTTTATCATGTGTTATTACTTGCGAATTTGCAATTTCTATACTGAGAAACCCCACTGAATTTGGTGATTTCCCATGTGGTTTTAAAACGCTCCTTAAGGAAACTGTTGTGCTTAGTTAAAATTTTATACATGTATAAAATACATTCAATAAAAGTGTATATTTTTACATATAAAGTGTACATTATATTAATAAAATATATACACTCAAATACAAATATACATACCTGTATACATACACACACATAGCTACATACGTACGTTTATAAATATATATATATATACTTATGTACATAGTACATGTACAAATGCACGAACTCATATACGTACATATGCATATACGTACTTGGTGCATAAGTTCAAACATATACATACGTACATACACACATTAGCAGTTTCATCAAGGCCTTGGCTTTGAGTGTATCGACGTTTTCATCTAAAAAGTCATTAAAATGCTCAGAAATCTTTAAAATAAGTAATATGTAAATATATTTCTGTCTTTGATTTTTAAAGAATTTATTTATTTACCACTGTGGCAGTTCTATGTTACAAACAGTTCAAGAACGTAAGGACCAGTGTAATTTCATTCTTATGTAGTTATAATGAAATACTGCTTTAGGCTATGTCCACGCCGATGCATTAGTGCCAGTGCAAGTGCGGCTGATTGTTCCAGTGAAAGACGTGTTAACTACTACCGAAGATTGCATTCGAAGATGTTCTCTTCAAAGGTGCTGTAGGTACGGCTTGTATTTATAGAAGGCGAAGAGACACATCTGGAGAATTTCCTTCTGAAGATAAAATTGGAGCAATCCGGCCTTTCAACGTCTGCTCTGAGGAGTTAGCAAAGCTTTTGGAAGGGAAGCGTGAGAGAGAAAAAGCGAATGGATGTGAACGATTCCGTTTTCAAGTCTCTCTTAATGATGGAGTTGATGGAATGAAAAAAAAAATGCTCTGACAGGTATTTGATCGATCTGATCTTTAAGGGCTGATCATTGCTGATCAGTATGTTCATTACAAAAGTATAGGATTTAAAAAAATAATTTTTATTGGAATTTTTGCGAAGGAACGCGAATTTTAATTGTGGTATTATATTTTACTTGATACTAAAATACACGTGATAATATATTTTTGTCAAAAATATGCACACGAACGTTTAGACGCGCAAAAAAATTATATGATGTTTTGTTTTATGATTTTCGTTGGTAACTTCTTGAAGCATTTTGAAGAGGTTTTCACAGTTTTTAACGAAGTAACTCCTTTNTATATTTTACCTGATACTAAAATACACGTGATAATATATTTTTGTCAAAAATATGCACACGAACGTTTAGACGCGCAGAAAAATTATATGATGTTTTGTTTTATGATTTTCGTTGGTAACTTCTTGAAGCATTTTGAAGAGGTTTTCACAGTTTTTAACGAAGTAACTCCTTTGTATTGTTAAGAAATGATTTAAAAATATTGTTTGACATTACTGAAGATACAATTTTACTATTCGTCTCAATTTTTACTGTGTGCGGATCTTTATCTTAGAAGAACACACACACCCACCTACATATGTGCGTGTGTTCTTCTGAGCCACTCTTTACAGCACCTCGTAACACTTTGACTGATTCGATAAGTTAGAAGAGTTCCCCATGGAAATGCGTGTTTCGCTAGAGTTGCTACGGGGAAGAGGCAATAAAAGGCATAAATGTAAAGCAAAGTTTTGGTATCGAATTTAAGAATACAAAACATTCGAAAAGTACTTCTCAGAGAAACTAGTGAGAAGTGAAAGGGTGAGTCAGGACGTGAGGAGAGTTTCGTGATGGGGGATGAACTGACTTCATACTATTCAAGTCCAATGACATGAGACTGCTANCCCATGGAAATGCGTGTTTCGCTAGAGTTGCTACGGGGAAGAGGCAATAAAAGGCATAAATGTAAAGCAAAGTTTTGCTATCGAATTTAAGAATACAAAATATTCGAAAAGTACTTCTCAGAGAAACTAGTGAGAAGTGAAAGGGTGAGTCAGGACGTGAGGAGAGTTTCGTGATGGGGGATGAACTGACTTCATACTATTCAAGTCCAATGACATGAGACTGCTTCTACTTAAACTTTTGATAACGGCTGTTCATGATAAAGTGAGCACTTTTGAAATCAACTTTTCAAAAATCTCACTGTCACTACCTGCATACATTTTAATGAGCGCACTGAGCGTTATGTACCCAGTAAAGTCAGTAAAGTTAGTAACGAGTATTAGAAAGTAGCGGCATGTCTTAACGTTGAATTAGAAGTGTTAGGTCAACATTTTTTTAAACAGAAATTGATTTTTTTCTTTCTGTTTTCTTAATACATCTAAGCGTAAGAATTATCAGATTTTTAAAATATTTACTTTTCTTATAATCTCACAGTTTTGTTTGACCAATGCATGAATAAAGTGATCAGGCCATGGAAATAATGTTCATTACCGTAGATCTTAAGCACGGCTTTCAAAAGTGCTCAGTTTACCGTGAATAGCTTATGCATTCTTATTTGGTTTCATGATGATATATTTTTGATCATATAATGTACGAAGTAAAATAATTTCTTTATTTTAAGGCTTTTTTTTTAATGAAAATAGAATATTTGAGGTAATAATACCAAATTTTATAAAATTAATATATTTTATAATAATACTTTAAACATTTTAGGTATAGTACAAGAATCCTTTGATTATATATCACTACCAATTTTTGTAATAGTCAAACAATATTTCTCACGGACCAATATTCCTTTCAAGTACATTACTTACCACAACACGTTAACAGTATTGATATATTTTAGTAATTAGTAGAAATAAAATTATCATAAAAACGTCACGCTGCATGCGCTGGCATCATANGACCAATATTCCTTTCAAGTACATTACTTACCACAACACGTTAACAGTATTGATATATTTTAGTAATTAGTAGAAATGAAATTATTATAAAAACGTCACGCTGCATGCGCTGGCATCATAAAATAATTTTAAAGCACTAACAACAACACTTAGAAAAAATTTAATATCTTAAAAGACGTTTCCTTTCTCTAGAATAGTTTTTAACGGTGGCAATGTGCAAGTCAAGGTAGGCAGACAGGAATATTATCCGACACAGTAAAATCACATGGCTATTTACGGCAATCAGTGTACATGAGTATACAGAAAGCAGCATGCCCATAGTACGTATCAAAAATGTCACCCATAGCTGGCCACACAGGATGTGCAGCGCTGCAGTATGTTGTGACGCATAAGTTTAAAGTTAGCCTTCGTGTGTGTTGATAGTGAAAATAACTTGACTACGAGTAGTATCTCCACGCTGGTGTTAAATAGGGTTGCAGTTGTGGAAGTCAGGTGGGACAAGATCGCGTGATCATGGTGTCACTGTAAAAGATACTTCAGTAAACGTCCTTAAATATAATGGATGTTTTAACCTATAGACAGTACAGGTTAAGTTTACCACACATCAAACTGAAAATATGGGAATGCTAATATATAATGTTGGCCATTTATTTGACTACGAGTTTGTCTCTTTCGTCAACAAAATGTAGAAATGTTTTTTCAGTACGTGTGTGCAGCGATGTAGCAAATTTGGGAACGGAGTCACTCGGGCCGCCTCTACCAGTCCACTGGGTGTTGTACGTCGAGGTGTTGACGAACCGCAATGGTGAAATAAGGATCAGCCTCGTCCTGCTGGAACCACGTCACCCGACGTGCGTCAAAAGGCACATCTTTCGAGCGCGGAGGTAGCCACTCGTGTAGAAAGTGGAGATACGTAGCTTCGCTGAGAGGAGCAGGGAAGAAATGTGAGCCCATCAACACTCTAAGTGCGTTACAGATTTACGGACAAATAAGAAATGCTAGAAGTATGTCACCTATGTGCACGACCGCATGATCATCAGTTCTGTTGGTCTATCAATTCCCACTTGCAACCGTCCTACTGGTTCAGGCAACGCCGGGCACGCTTGCTACCCTGTACATCGTTAATTATTGGCCGGCTCTCGATCAGTATAATGCCGACTTGAAAGAGTCCCAATCAAATGTTCTTTCCTGCGTATAGTAATGTACAATCCGTCCTGTTTATTTAAGTAATGTACACGTTGAGTGTTGATGGCGTAATATTACGTTGCAGAGAACCGAACGAACACTGCCGGCGAAGTAATATTTCATCGCCAGTGTCTTCAAACAATGAAGATGTATTGTTACAGCAAACTCCATACAAAGCAGTTAAATTCAGGCGACGTAATATTACGTCGGCAGCACCCAGAGTGTTAATAGCTACACCCGAATTCCGCGAAAAGATTTCCGCACATGTTAAGATTTCAATACTATACGGGCGTACCAGCAGTTGTTCGTTTGCTTATTGGCGGCGTGTCTTTGTGTGAAGACATTTTACTGCTTGACTGGACAATGAGAATTGGGTAACATCGATACTGTGCGTCTGTGATTCGCGCGCAGACACCTAATACGCGTAATACGGAAACAATCCAATCACGAAAGTGCATCTGAGTTAAAGTGTTATGAAATACAACTGGTCTGAAATAGTGGGTTATTGTAAGTTGTGCATAAATTATGGCAGAAGCACTGTAAGAAATTCTGCAATACTTTGCTAAAACAACGTTACAAAATGACTATGGCTGATTCAGTATACCACTTTTTCATATACAAAGCCTTATAAACAGATACTAATATTTACATTATCTATAGAGATTAATGTTAATGATAACATCTAAATGCAGTCATGAAACTGAAATCTTCAACAAACTGGTCCTTATTTGAGTACATAAATTGAAAACACAAAAAAAAAAGTTTTCTTTTCCAGTCTACAAACTGTGAATACTGAAGTTAAATCTGTTCACAACTTGTTAATCGTAAACACAGTTGTAACGTTAAATTAAGTGTACATTATGTGCTTGAGTAATTTTTATATTAACTAGCTCTGTGCTTGTGACTTTGCCTGAATGTTCAACACGAAGTAGCAACTATTTTCCTTTACACCACATTAGTGATGCTGCCCTCACGTGCTAGGAGTACGGGTTGGTAGGCGAGCTTACTCTGGAGCAGGCTACGTACAGCTGCCCATGTGAGAAGCAGTCCTCTCCCGAGTATATTGTATTGCCTCCATGTCTGTATATTTCAAATCAACATAATTTTTAAGAAAATTATCAATCACAAAATCTTTTCCTCGAGGTAGGTGAAAAATATGGCTAGGTCGCAAGTATGTATTGGTACCAAAAGTTTTAATAAAAACCATGTCTCGTCCAAGCACACGATCATCCATCCTTCGTCCTTCAACTTCTGATATTGCCTCAGGAAATCCCTTCGCAATCCTGAGATTTTCGGATCTTACAAAAGCACCTTCCGAGAATCAGTCTTCTTCCATGAAAATCCATCCCCGCCTGAGAAGCAGTCGATACAAAGAAGCCCTACTCCCCTGGAATCCGACATCACCACTGTTCTTCAAGACTTCCAGGCTTGTATCCAGTGTCGCGTGTACTCCAGGAAATGGTTTTCACACTATGCTTACACACACACACTCCTGCAATTGACTGCACTGAGTGTGCACTGAAAACTGAAACAGTTAATGTGTCACGTGATTGCTAAAGACAAGATTACCTGGTTAGTCATGTTCAAACAGAAGTAACTTGTCACCAGAATAAATGTTATTATAGCGCATAACAAATTAATTTAATTTATGACCCCGAATAAAACTAAATCAACGAAACTACTGTATTTTTTTCAGTAAAACCATAATTATTTCATCTACAAAAATTGTACAGCAATGTTTATTTTCAGTTCCAGTACTGATCGAAGTAAGTGCACCTGTTTGGGAAACTTCAAATTCCTGAAAAATTTGAAGGATTAAATGTAATTTTTTTCAATCGTGTTCTTCATCGAATTATTTCAAGTAACATGCTTACTCTCAATTATATAGTTCTTTTAAATGCTATCAATTACAAATTATTGAAGCGGTATAGCAAAAAAATGTACTCTGTACGCACTCTTCGAGTGCAAACTACGACTCGAACAAAATAATTTACTGAATTTGGCGAATGTACTGTGGAACCGAAACACATAGCACTTGGCCAATGCGCAGAGTGCAGTAATTTTTATAGCCTATGCTAATAAATCTATGGCTGTACCGCTCAGGTTATGTGTACTACAAAAACATGGATTAAAAACCTAAGTTGGTGCAAAAGAATAGCCAACTATTCTTCCCTTTATATGAGGTTAATTATACATCCACCTTTGAGTTAACGTTTGGTTACAGATGCATGTAAAAGTACTTTTAGCAAGCCATCTTAGCCCGACCAAATCTAACCCATATTAACAATTTTATCGCCAAACAAAAAACAGTGCGTGACAACGTTTTTCTGTAGAACTATATATTATGTTTGAAAAGTATATTTAATAAATGTGTTTTCTTTAACATTTATTACACTGTGGTTTACGTACAGTCCCAGACAAAACAGAACAGCCTACGAAGAAACAATTATGTATTTATAAAAGTTATTTTGAATTGATAGTTATTCTTAATGTTGATGTAAACAAGCACATCATTGAAAAAATTACATGATATAGACCTACTGTAAGAAATAACGTCAGGGAAAACATTTCACAGTCATTGGTTTCACAATTATTCGGAAATTTGCCATATCATTGTATACGCTTAGTGAAAAAGTGGGAATGGTAAATTTCCCTCATATACATTCATTGTAGCGTTCCTACATTTGCTCAGGAAACAGTCAAATGCGTAGGGAANAATGGTAAATTTCCCTCATATACATTCATTGTAGCGTTCCTACATTTGCTCAGGAAACAGTCAAATGCGTAGGGAATTTCCCAACTTTGTATAGTAGCGACGCCAAACATTCCTACATATGCAGCTTGATGTGTGCTATTATTTCCATACAGNTTTCCCAACTTTGTATAGTAGCGACGCCAAACATTCCTACATATGCAGCTTGATGTGTGCTATTATTTCCATACAGTGTATAGGTTAAAAACTTCAATTGCACTTTAGGAAGTTTACCAGAGAATTTTTTACATTGCGCGGTATATGATGCGACGAATAAGACCACATGTAAAATCGTTAACATATCCGACACCTTCCAGTATTTTCTTTCTTCTGCTTCCCTGGTATCTCCAGGTATTTCTGGATCCTTTTTGTAGAACGTGACAAATGAATGAAAAGTGTTTAGCATTCAGGACACATGCAAATTGTAGTTATAATTATGGTCGTTACACAATAGACACAGCAAAAGTAGTTATATACAATAAGGGCTTTTCCGAAAACCGAGAAAATAATATCTGCAAATGATGTAAATGGTTATTAGTATCACACTTAATATGAGTTTCATTTGGGCTTCACATAATTTTCNTAATATCTGCAAATGATGTAAATGGTTATTAGTATCACACTTAATATGAGTTTCATTTGGGCTTCACATAATTTTCCGTATATACCAAGAAATGCGATGGTGAGGAGGGCTATAAAGATCGGAGTGTTTATGGAGCAAAAAACGTAAAATATATTTCTATAGGGTCGTTGAATCGTGTTAAATAGGAGAATGCCTCTGGAAAGGAAACGTTAATTTACAAAACGTTATTCACAGGGTATGTTTCTGCCGACGCACTAAGGTTATATACATGTATAAACAACAGCACTCTAAAAGTGTCAGGAATATAATTCATTCGGATGAAGTNCACATATCGTGAATTTAGGTGGAGTTATGTTAGCTCTTCTTGCATTTAACATGGTTAACGAACCCAAGTATCATGTAATTCACATAACTTTTACCTACTTGTTTCACCCAACAATTTCACCTCATCTTCATAGCCCTCCCTACTATTACATTTGGTAGTATGTAATGTGACTATTGTGATGCCCTTAGTAAATTCGTTCTCAGTGTAATTAGTAATTACGCTTTAACATGGTAACGGAATTTAAATTACGTGGACTTTACATACACTTACATTTTTTTTAACGTGTTTTACCCCACAACACCCCTGATCCTCATAGCCCTCCTCACTGTCGCATTTGGTAGTATGTAATGCGAATATCGTAATGCCGTCCCTAGTAAATTCGTGTTGTGTGTAATAATTAATGTCGATATATACCATTTTCCAGGAAAATTTGTTATTTTCGGAAAAGCCCCTATTCTATATAATTACCGTTTATTCAAATTCTTACTTGACCACTACTATTATAATGTGGGTGATTTATTTTTTCAAGCAATGATGTTGATACAGCAGTTATGAATTAGGCCCATTTAGAATGTAACTCATTGTGATATTTATTTTATTATTTTGGTACTTTCATATCTGTTCACATTTTCATGTNTTTGGTAGTATGTAATGTGACTATTGTGATGCCCTTAGTAAATTCGTTCTCAGTGTAATTAGTAATTACGCTTTAACATGGTAACGGAATTTAAATTACGTGGACTTTACATACACTTACATTTTTTTAAACGTGTTTTACCCCACAACACCTCTGATCCTCATAGCCCTCCTCACTGTCGCATTTGGTAGTATGTAATGCGAATATCGTAATGCCGTCCCTAGTAAATTCGTGTTGTGTGTAATAAGTAATGTCGATATATACCATTTTCCAGGAAAATTGGTTATTTTCGGAAAAGCCCCTATTCTATATAATTACCGTTTATTCAAATTCTTACTTGACCACTACTATTATAATGTGGGTGATTTATTTTTTCAAGCAATGATGTTGATACAGCAGTTATGAATTAGACCCATTTAGAATGTAACTCATTGTGATATTTATTTTATTATTTTGGTACTTTCATATCTGTTCACATTTTCATGTATATTTTATTGTTTTAATGTGGTGTCTTGCCTTGTTTTATATGTACTATACATTTTACATGTTCTATATCACTGAATGGAGATCGAAAAAAAAACACTCAAACAAATGACTGAATTAACGAAAAACTAATTGCATGTTGACGATAGATATGATTGTTAGACTGTTGTTAGTCTTAGAATATTTAATGAAAAACTAAACACGTGAATGTTGATTCTTCATCGCAATTAAAAGTTTTATAATATGCTACTAGAATATTGTTATGCTCTATAAAGACAGGTTACATCTTAATCAAGGTAACCAAACGTTAATTGTTTGTGTGTTAGCATACGACTGCAAATTACAAAACTATGTAAGCAAATTGAAAGGGTGTCTGTATATTACATGAACAAACAACGTTACTTTGTACATACCTGCTGGCAGTTCGAGGTTCGAGCGGAGATAACCAAAATTCCTTCAGTCTTGTAGATGACTGAACACCTTTCCATCCGGCCAGTGCGAATCATTACGTCCACTTGCTTCGCCGCACGAATAATATATGCCTGCCTCTGGCGGTTCGGAATGGGATTCCGTGACCGGTCAATTTCCTAAGTACCAAATTTAAGAGAAAACTATAAGCTAGAAACTTAAAAGACACGATCCGCTACAAAGCTTATCAGCAAAGCCACTACAGCCAGGTCAAGGAAACACTGTGCAGTTACAGTAAATCAGGAATAAAATGAAAAATGTAATCTAAAATACGTACAAGCTATATAGAGCAAAAACTCGAAAAAAAACAAATATATAGGTTGGCAATACAAAGGAAATATAAATTAAGACTACAGATTATGGTACAGCTATAAAGTAAATCTTCTTAAAATGAGGTTATTCCACAATTAACGTGCAAATAAAAAACCAAGAAGAGTATGCAAAGATTTTATAACTAATCCAACGAGTAGGCCTATATGGGCAAAGGATATAAATAAACTATTAAAGTTGACCTACAGACAAACCTCTTACGTGCAAAACACCTTAGTAAATAAAGGTTAATTCAAAAGCTTACTATTAACAACAATTCAAAAAAACACAAAGTCAGAATACAAAAGGCTAGAGAAGTTGTAGGTGACTAAACAGACGTGCCGAAATATTACGTTGAAATTATACTGCAATTAAAAAAAGTCCTACAATATAAGTTAAGTCTATATTAGAATTATTTCTGATAAATTATGAAACTCTGAAACACTAAAAGCAGTATGATAGAGAGCCAAGATCGCAAGATCACAGAAATGTAACGTGAAAAGGCACAATGGCGTCACTGTGATCGAAAGTCTTCACTAAGCCGCGTATACACACCTTAGGACGTAAAATTAACATGCATTTATATTTCTTAGATGATCGGCATACATGAACAATACAGTTTATAAAAACAAAATTATTTCTTTTAGTGAAAACGTATACAACTTTAAGTTTGAAATTTAAATTAATAATTTATTTCAAAAGAACTATTTTCTTTCTTACGGTGCCGATATTAAAATGTACACAATGAAGAGACCAGTCAAGTGATACAATTCTTTGGCAATGATGGTAAAATACGTTGCACTGCTACGGAGTTGGTGGTTCTGATTTTCGCAGACCTGTCAAAATCTCGCCAACTTATAGACGACAGAGAGTATTTGCGCGTTTGAGGTCAAGGAGCGCGGGAGCGATAAGGGCCTAACTGTCATGCGCATCATGAGCGCCATCGTCGCTAAGCGCAGGGATCTGAACCGACGTGCAGTGTTTTTGTTGTGCTGCGAGTAACTATGGAACTTCACGCAGTGACCCGGTCATGTTATGGGGTTGAAGTGCGTGGCAAGGTTCAGTGCACGCTTCTGTCCTAGTTTCGCTCATGTCGGAACAGTACGTTTTAAGACAAAAGTGTCTAGCGAAGCCGTTTTTTAAACGATGTTAGATGGCTTGATAATAACACTTGCCATGCGTGATTCTTGAAAGTACCACTCAGCCCTCGTCTGGGGTATTTCTTTTCTTAGCTAAACATATTTGGGACATGTTTAAAAGTTTCTTGAAAAAAAAAACGCGTTTTTCGAACCAGCTGTAGAGCAATTCGAGTGCCAGGACAACCGCCTTAATGTCTGGCACGTGGGTTTTCGGCAGCCCACGCACTACTGTTGAAGATCTCGTATCTCCAGCAAGTGGCACCATCTGTCTGGTGGAATGAAACACTCGCCTGCTGTAATCTGCAAGGGCGAAGGACTTACCCATATAGAATAGAAGTTCCACATAGCCACGCGTATATNCACTCGCCTGCTGTAATCTGCAAGGGCGAAGGACTTACCCATATAGAATAGAAGTTCCACATAGCCACGCGTATATAAACTATTTTTTGAGAACTACAAAATTCACGCTACTATTTTGCATGAAGGTAGACTTCACAGTCCTGTATGCCCTCAAGCCGGCGCCGTTGTGTTGAATGGCTGTAGCCTAGGTGTAAAGCAATTTCCCTTCATGATTCTCTCACACCAATACGAGTATGAGGCGTTTATTCATTTGCGCAAAGTTACCCAGGGAGTATCAAATAAAAAATGTCAAATTACGANTAATACGAGTATGAGGCGTTTATTCATTTGCGCAAAGTTACCCAGGGAGTATCAAATAAAAAATGTCAAATTACGAAAGTAGAACAAACGTATTCATGTGAAAATTATAACCTACCACAAAAAACTACGTTAAATGTGCAGGTCTACGTGTTTTATTTGCAGTGGCCTGCGTGCCAGTTCTCGGTTTAGCCCATTTGGACCTGGGTGTGCACACTGGCCGTCTAGCTCTAGTAATGGTGTTTACCACTACGAAGGCGCTGCGTTCCTGCAGCCTCCGTACCAGTCGAGGATACGTCGTACGTGTTGGATAGTTTACGCTTGAGTGCCGTATCCGGTACAACTCGCCTGCTTCACTAGCATTCCTACGTGCTTCGGCATACGCTAGAACTACAACCTTGAGCTCGGAAGAAGTGCATATCGGCGTGTCGACGGGCGACTATCGCCGGCGAGGACAGTGCAACTGCTGCTAGCGCTGTTACTCGACGAGCAGCAACACGCACTCTGTGGTTAATGGGACAACTCGCACGTGTTGCCAACTTCCCGTGCACATTACCGCCGTACATTCTGTCTAGAAGGGATCTCGTCGAGTTACTGGTTTCTCTTTACAAAATATTACATTTGCATCCATCTCTTATACCCTCGTATCTACTAGACTACTTTTGTCCAAGAGCATCTGATTTAGATATTTATTTAAGTTCGCCCAATATATATCGCTGAAATAAAATGAAATTGCTGAATAATACGCTAATAGCGGCACCTGTTTTTCGTGAAAATATTTTGACAAGTTGTGTTCCAAAACACTTCAATTCAGAACCACTTTCATGATTATTATATGTCTTATCTGACTGCCCGCAAATAACGGACGGTCAGTATCAGAGAAACTTTATTCTGATTGGCTTACACATGTAACAGACTCTCTTCACACAAAGACAAGCGGCTAATAGCCAAAGGAAGTCTGCAAGTGTGCAAATAGCGTTTTGAAGTCTAGCCCTTGCGTAATTTTTTTTGGCGCCTATTTAAAATCGTTGAAATATGTAAAAATGTGTTCGGCATGATGAGAGAAAAGAAGATTATGGTAGTAAATTAAATTTATTAGACGTTAAATGTGAATTTTTGGAATATTTAGTGACTAAATTGATTCGCCGAGGGAGGAGGGTGGAAAATCCTGTCATAGAAAAGTAACCCTGACTGTCTTCTAAAAACGCCAAGGAATTCGAAACTCAAAAGCCCTAGAACCGTAAGCGTAAAAACCAACTGCTCCACGGAGGTTGATGAATAGAGCAAGTAACTTGTGCTTGAAATTTGTAGTTGTCTTGTACTCTAACCTGCCACATATACCTTCATAAAATTACATAATCTCAATTTTATTTATTATTACACCCAGAGAGGTTAAGTCTTATCATACAGCAGTGTGCATATCTCTTTTGTAAATGTGCAAGGAACTGAAGGCAACTAATGTACCTGTGTCTGTCACGTGCCAGCCATTAATTACCTCCATCAGCTACAGCAACAGAGAAATTAAAGTGTTGTATTGANACCTGTGTCTGTCACGTGCCAGCCATTAATTACCTCCATCAGCTACAGCAACAGAGAAATTAAAGTGTTGTATTGAATGATAAACTATTACAATATTTTTAATATTCGCAGGTACACGTATAGCGCATTTTCTCATGTAAAATAATTTGCAGCTCTTAGCTGTAAAATAGCCGTGGGCGAAGACACGTGTTCTTCGCGTGAGATGTGTGAGGTTTTCGTTTCATCGTTGACTTAAAGCGTACTCAAGTGCACAAGACGTGGAAGTTCGTCTACATGAAAATTGTATGGNACCTGTGTCTGTCACGTGCCAGCCATTAATTACCTCCATCAGCTACAGCAACAGAGAAATTAAAGTGTTGTATTGATGATAAACTATTACAATATTTTTAATATTCGCAGGTACACGTATAGCGCATTTTCTCATGTAAAATAATTTGCAGCTCTTAGCTGTAAAATAGCCGTGGGCGAAGACACGTGTTCTTCGCGTGAGATGTGTGAGGTTTCGTTTCATCGTTGACTTAAAGCGTACTCAAGTGCACAAGACGTGGAAGTTCGTCTACTTGAAAATTGTATGGTCGTGTGAGGCATACGATGCAAAGAATGGCTAAGGGTGATGTTGGAACTTTCGTTAAATGCATTTTCATCTGAAATTCCACTACCGGTATTTTCATGCTTTACGTTATTACATTTAAAAAATACTAATTAGAGAAAATTACAGAAAATAACATATCCAGAGTCGTGAATACTCTGAGATTCTTTCAGAAACGCGGATTTGTAGGTCTCTGGACGTTACTTTGTTCAGTGGGTAGGAAAGCCTCTTAGTGGAAAAGTGGGATGATCTACTAAGCTTGTTGCCAGAAGTCCAAGTTAGTAGGAAATTGGAAAAGTAAAGCTATGGAGATTTTTTTTCTCTAATCTGCGAGGGATGTTTTCATTTCAGCCGGTGTTGTCATCCAGTAAATTGTTCTGTTCACTTACAGTGAAAAGCAGCCACAAAGAGAGAAACTGTTTTGGGACACAAGGATAAACTTCTTTCATTTGTGTCTCCGATGATCGAAATGTCTCAGGTTGGTGGGCAAACCGTCCGAAAACACTGCAACCTGCTACCTCGCCCAGAAAAATTCCAGTATTTCAAACTCACTTTCATTTAATCCTTCCTAGCGATCAAAGTGTTCTTGTCAATCAGTTCGCCAACGCTGTGATCCTGTTGCGCCAAGCGAATATAGTACGCTGATCCCGTCTAATAACGCGCTACTAAAAATAGATCCTCGTAATTTTTTTTCGCTACTAATTATCTCCCACCACAGGCCCTTGGAGCAAAACGTAGTTCATGGATGGTCCGGGGGCTAAAATATCTCGGGGCTCTATACGTGAAATGACGATTGCAGGTTTTTACCGCGTGCGGAATTGCTCGTGCGTGCGGCGACCAATTAACGGTTGATGAATTTTGTCCCGTGTTTCGTGAGGGGACGAGTATCAGCCTCACAATTCCCGGGAAATTCAGAGGAACGAGTTTTACAGCGGCGTGTAACGGTTTAATCCCTGCCGGGAGCGGGCACGACCGCAGGCAAGAGACTGTTAGGAGTGCAAAGCACGTTATGTACTGCTTTCGTTTATTTTATTGATAACCACTGCCCATCGCTTTAACTTAATTTAACATTACTGTAACGAGTGACTAGAATAACTTATGAATTGATAATTGATATAAGCCACATTCAGTTTGGCTGATTGATTTTTTAAAATATACTAAATCTGTTCTGCCGTTATTTAAGCAATTTTGACCTCAGCGTTTGACAAATACCATGCTAGTTTATTCTTATATTTAGAAGTAAATATTTACAGCATACTTACAATGATATTTACAGTTAAGCTGATAATACTTTCCCTCATATTAATGTAATGCTAAAAGTTTTGTATTTAAATTGGCAGTTACTTTAATTGATTAAATTAAGTTTTATTATCATTTGGTTAAGAATTGGAGTAATAGTAATGCCTGTTAATTTAAGAAATTTCCCTGCTTCATTTCTTTTAACACACGTGGTATCCAGAGTATAGGGACATTTTTCGTTTTGTGCAAGTAGGTTAAAATTTTACTCATATCCACATCTTGTATTACCTTGTGTCTATAAACAGCGATGAAGTTAATGTCACTTGTAAAGTATTAGTTGATTATAGCTACTGCTCCCACTGTTTTTTTCTATTTAGTAGCTGTTGGAAACTCGAATCCCATAATATAGTTTAACTCCATGATCAGGTATACAATTAATAAATTCAGTGTTCAAAACAAAACTGCTGCCCAGACCTGAAACAAAATTATTTTTCAAAGGATTTACCTGAACTGCTTGTATAGCTTATATAAAAACAACTCGGGCCAGTCATAAGTGCACTTTGTAAAATCAAATGCATCATACAGGTTGCAGTTCAGAGGAGGCCAGCAAACACCAAAACAGTGATATGTCCAAACAAACATGACTCGTATTTGATATTGTTTACTAGTTACAGCGAAGTGATTCCACTAAGCCTTTCCCAACATACTCTGTAAATCTGTACAATTTTACTAGGTTTTGTGCCATTCTAACTTGTCCCGTTTATACTCTGTTTTGCGTCAAATATGCTCTAGAGCCTATTAAATTCTGCTCTTTAAAACAACTGATCTTCTGCTGTTAGTTAACGCAATCCTGTTAAAGCAATAACACCATAACTACAAAAAATTAAACTATTCATTTTTTGTGGTAATTATTATGTGATCCATGCATTTAAGTTGAAATTTTTCGGATTTACCGCATGCAATTATGGACTTTACGGATAAAATATCTAATACAACTTCTTACAGGTGGCTGATGCGTGGATATACTAGTTGCTTTATTTAGATTTGGCGATTCTCCTCTCATTTTAACAACTCAGTATGGGCAGCCAAAATTAAACAAAGGTAGTAGTGGTATTACTGAACAAAGATAATAAGCCTTTGCAGTAAAAATAAGAAGTTACTTATGTAAATAATGAGTCTAGTTTCCTCTACATGGATACAAATTATTTTTCGTTAAATTCTCAAAATCTTAGATATTAGGTAGGACTTGACGCATCGTTAACAGCAATATAATTAGACAAATTTGGTAGTTATTTGTCTATTGTTTCCCGAGATATGTCAAAACTTTATTTATTAGTGTAGCGCTATTTTACAAAATGGCGTACAAAAGTGGTTATGTGCTGGCATATCGAACCTTGTAATAGANTTTATTTATTAGTGTAGCGCTATTTTACAAAATGGCGTACAAAAGTGGTTATGTGCTGGCATATCGAACCTTGTAATAGATACTTCAGCATACAATATTTTGTTTAAATTGCTTGAANTATTAATGTAATGCTAAAAGTTTTGTATTTAAATTGGCAGTTACTTTAATTGATTAAATTAAGTTTTATTATCATTAGGTTAAGAATTGGAGTAATAGTAATGCCTGTTAATTTAAGAAATTTCCCTGCTTCATTTCTTTTAACACACGTGGTATCCAGAGTATAGGGACATTTTTCGTTTTTTGCAAGTAGGTTAAAATTTTACTCATATCCACATCTTGTATTACCTCGTGTCTATAAACAGCGATGAAGTTAATGTCACTTGTAAAGTATTAGTTGTTTATAGCTACTGCTCCCACTGTTTTTTTTTCTATTTAGTGGCTGTTGGAAACTGGAATCCCATAATATAGTTCAACTCCATGATCAGGTATACAATTAATAAATTCAGTGTTGAAAACAAAACTGCTGCCCAGACCTGAAACAAAATTATTTTTCAAAGGATTTACCTGAACTGCTTGTATAGCTTATATAAAAACAACTCGGGCCAGTCATAAGTGCACTTTGTAAAATCAAATGCATCATGCAGGTTGCAGTTCAGAGGAGGCCAGCAAACACCAAAACAGTGATATGTCCAAACAAACATGACTCGTATTTGATATTGTTTACTAGTTACAGCGAAGTGATTCCACTAAGCCTTTCCCAACATACTCTGTAAATCTGTACAATTTTACTAGGTTTTGTGCCATTCTAACTTGTCCCGTTGACAAGAGCAGTTTGTACTCTGTTTTGCGTCAAATATGCTCTAGAGCCTATTAAATTCTGCTCTTTAAAACAACTGATCTTCTGCTGTAAGTTAACGCAATCCTGTTAAAGCAATAACACCATAACTACAAAAAATTAAACTATTCATTTTTTGTGGTAATTATTATGTGATCCATGCATTTAAGTTGAAAGTTTTCGGATTTACCGCATGCAATTATGGACTTTACGGATAAAATATGACGGGATCTCCTGATTATATAGTAAACTCCGGATCACTTGAACTCACCGCTCGTAATATTACTTGCACCGAACGCTCATTGCTCACCAAGTGTGCAGGGCGCCTTGCGAGTACAGCCATCCAAGATCCTATAACTGATGAAGAGACAGCCACAGCTGGTCCTCACGAATTCCACCAAAGGAAAGGTTCGAATATTTTTTGGGATGGAATATTTGCTTATAATACGGCGACAGTTATAGTCCCTAGTCAAACACAACGTTAAAAATATCTGCTAAACTTTTTACAAAATTCTAAATTTCTTTTTAAAAAAATTTAGATAATTTATATTTGTGTTATTTTTAAACATTCGGTGCATCATTATAACCTTCATTGTTATTTAAACGTTTAAAATATCAATAATTTTAGTTGTTACCGTATTTATAAAGATATGTTCAATTGTTGTGAGAAATAGGAACATACGCGAACAGAAAAACAAAGAATACTGCTGAAAAGTTACATATTCTTGTAATTACTTAAAAAAGCAAAATACATCTGTGCCTTTGGTCTAATTATATATTCCGCGTACGAAGTATAATTTCAAGTAAAATAAACGTGGCTATTTTTTCTTAACTCAGAATAAACTTGCAATTTCTAATACAACTTCTTACAGGTGGCCGATGCGTGGATATACTAGTTGCTTTATTTAGATTTGGCGATTCTCCTCTCATTTTAACAACTCAGTATGGGCAGCCAAAATTAAACAAAGGTAGTAGTGGTATTACTGAACAAAGATAATAAGCCTTTGCAGTAAAAATAAGAAGTTACTTATGTAAATAATGAGTCTAGTTTCCTCTACATGGATACAAATTATTTTTCGTTAAATTCTCAAAATCTTAGATATTAGGTAGGACTTGACGCATCGTTAACAGCAATATAATTAGACAAATTTGGTAGTTATTTGTCTATTGTTTCCCGAGATATGTCAAAACTGTATTTATTAGTGTAGCGCTATTTTACAAAATGGCGTACAAAAGTGGTTATGTGCTGGCATATCGAACCTTGTAATAGATACTTCAGCATACAATATTTTGTTTAAATTGCTTGAACAGTATGGTAGACATGCCAAATAAACCTAAAATATTTCAATGGCCGCCATATTTAAAATACATGACAAATAAATTTAATTTTCGTACGGTTACATTTTCCACCGCAGCATTACCTACGTACAATATTTGGCGAGAATTGGTTGAGTCGTTTTCGAGATACGAATAGCGTAAAGGTTTTATTTTTCATGTATTTTTTTCCAAAATTAGGCAACTACAATAATATTAATCTCCGAATCCAATACCTACTTTATACACTGCCGACATAGATCATGTTGTGTGAATAGGTTGAATGGTTCCCGAGATATGAAATATCACCCTTAATTTTAAAACTNACGAATAGCGTAAAGGTTTTATTTTTCATGTATTTTTTTCCAAAATTAGGCAACTACAATAATATTAATCTCCGAATTCAATACCTACTTTATACACTGCCGACATAGATCATGTTGTGTGAATAGGTTGAATGGTTCCCGAGATATGAAATATCACCCTTAATTTTAAAACTTCCGCCATTACGAAAGTAAGCTCCCAGCGTAGTCGTCAACTATACAAGTCTGATGTCCTTACTAAGAAATATATGTGTACTGAGTTTGGTGAAATTTGTTTCAAGCGTTCCAAAAATTTTGGAAAAAAAAAGGGGGGGGCACAAACGCGTTCACACAGCTATACATACACACCTACACACTCACACACACACACACACACACACACAAGCAAACAGATAGGAAAATGATCTCATTAGCCTTTATTTATTTCGGAAAGTAGGCTCATAATATTGTAATAGACATAATTACACAGTATTTAAATGGAATTCAAATTTCGTTACATTTAAGAAAGCGTTTCATAGCCCTAGTGTAAAAGAAGCTAATATCTGAAAATTATATTTTGCTAACCATTTTCGTTCAAATACTGTATGTGTGTTAAATAGACGGGTTTTCTTACTTCGTGAACGATAGACAATACAGTGTCATAGTCGAATTCTAAGCAACGTGCTACTGTCTGGTGTCTGTTTTCATGCACACTCCAAAGCCGTGTTCAATTCCAGAGCAAAATGTGTTGGTTTTAGCTCCGCCCTGTTGAACTGATGCACGCTGGTCGGATTTCGGAGACAGCGGCGTCTAAAATAACGGATATGTGATTTTCGTCTGGACAAGCACTACTGATCGAAGCCGGAAAAGAAAAAAGGCTCGAGACGCTACATTGTGTGTTAGCCCAGTCACATAGTAGATAAGTACACCGATACGAAATGTCTTGGCGAGTCGTTTGATGTGGGCGTACCCATTCTCTGATTGGCTGCGCGGGGCTCTGGGAACGGGCCTTGCGTATGATTGGCTACTGCCTGCTGCGGAAGGATCCCTAATGGCCGGTCAGCCGGCTGGCGAGCAGGTTACCGAGACGCTGATTGGCTTACGGCGTTCCAACACGTTGCTGGCCAGTCTCGCCATTTTGTTGACCTGGGCGGTTGGAGTTCACAGTAGAAATTGTTGTTTCGTGTCTGTATTCTTAAGTACTCTGGCGCCCAGCTTACTGAGATATTGCATCGTAGCAGTGTCGTGTTGTCTGGGTGCCGCAGATAACCTGTGTGGAGACCAAGACGTGTGGAACAGCCCAAGGAAACCTGGCGACCATCCTGTTTGCTCACATCGACCCTCACAAAGGTAACTAAGCTGCTGCTCACCTCGGTTTTGGCTCAAAGTAATGGAGCCGAGTTTTTGTTGGGTGGGAGGGACAGGGGGCAGGGACAAGTGGGGAGCCGAACCCTACTTTTCAGTCACCAGGGACGCCGGTCCCAGGGTTGATTACCAGTAGTCGGTCACTACATCAAATTGTAATAAATATGTTTAACTTATATTTTTTCTAGTCTTTTTAAATTACATTATATTTATCGGTATTCGTCTAACCAAAAACAACAATAATTCAGCAGAATTTTTTAATTTAAATTCAAAGATATATAACACACAGTAAGAGATAAAGTGATAATATTATAATGTCAAGGGTATGCTTACAGAAAGCCTGAGACTTGCCCCTCCTCTAGAAACAAGAAGTCAGCTCCTATATCTCAAAGAGACGTCTTTCACGTGGTAACCGCCAACCTGTCTTAATATTTAGTACTGGTTTAAAGTCGCCCCTTCTAAACCTAAAAATTCGGTATGAATAGCTAGTCGATAAAAATATTGAAGTTGAGTCAGGAGAAATGAAGTTCGCATCTTCTCGTTAAAAGAAGCTTATAACATCAATGCGAATCTAAAACCCGCTGAAACAGCGAAGTTTATGTATATTATCGGTTAAAATTTTACTGTATTGACTTATAAATATTATGACAGTTGTTCGAGGGATGTTAACGACAGGCTGATATTATTGTAATGTTTGGATTAAGGTAATACTGAAATACTATTTTAAAAAAGCAGTTTTCTGTGGCATATCGTTATTTATTTTAGATTTTTCAATGTGCAAGTATTGTTAATTATAAATTTTATACGCGCACTGTTCAGCGGTGTTTGCGGTATTTAAAACATGCGATTTCATGATTTTTATTTAGTATCAAGCCAAACAATCAGTAACGTATATCTGTCACGCTGTTAATAAAAAAAACATGCATACACAAACAAAATAATTAAATTTGAAAAATAATGCCACAGGCGATTTGTGTACGTGTGTGCGCGCTCCAGCATGTGTGCAAAAGTGTACGTGAGTACGCGCGGACGCGTGCACACACACTTCCACTGCGAAAATAAAAGTTTGGAATATAATCCTTTTCTTTTTATGAGGAACGTGTGGAAAATGGTTCAGTAATTTTATTTGTAATAATTTTTACACTTGTGTCATATATGCGACGGGGTTTAATTTTTTATCTGCGTGATTGAAAAAGCTCAAATAAATTGTGACCTCCACGTGTATCAATGCAAAAAAATTTGAAACGGTATTTATATAAGTGCATAGGGTTAGTGACTGCAGTTATAACCATGTAATATTTACGTCAACTTGGAAACCAACATCTTTTAATTTTTAAGTAGTCAGTCCTCCATATCGCAAATTTGACGAAAGTAAATAATTTCATTATTGATATTTGTAGTTATTCATAAACAAATAGATACACGTGGCCTTCGAAAATACAACCTCGTCATTGCGCATGATTAGTCGAAACTTTACATTGTTTGCAGCTAATTTTTGTTATATATATATATATACACACACATATATATTATTTCTCTTTTCCTTAATCACTTGCAGAATTTTACTGATTGCATCCATTATTAAAAAACTTGAATTGTTGATTTAGAGTGACATATATATATATACATATCATTGCTTTATATTATATCACTTGTGCAGTGTGTATACTGTACAGTACACCGTTTGGGATTTCTTGGTTTTTTACCTAAAGTTTGTTACATTCAGTAACCACAACTTTACGTGCTGTGCTACCCGGCCAACTTAATAGAAGCGCGGGCGAGTTTTCATATAATTTGTGACGTTACGGCGGGTTTCGGCGGACGTTTAAACCGTAATAATTAATTTTATTATAACATTATTAGAACTTATTTCATTATCATAATACTTTACAATAAAAAAAATCGTTGAATAGCCATCACAGGAAAACCTGCATTTTGCCCAATAGCTAACTGGAATTTCGAGAACGTTCAAGATTATTCTGGCAGTTTATAATTAAAAATTGTGTAAGTTGCAATTGGTTGATAATTTATGTGATTATAAGCCATTTTGAAGTATTATTTTTATATTAATAGTAACAGTCGCCTTTTATGCCACACTAAAGAAATAATGTCGTGTTACCTACGAAATTTTAAGTGGGAATTTACTGCGTCAATATAGTTAGGTGTCGCAGGTCTCTAGCGCATTTCGTTGCCCTGTCCCACTGGAGCGAGGAAACAGTATGCCAAGGTCAGAGTGGTTACGCAATAAGCGGGCGGCTAGTGAGTGAAGAGATTTGGACGGCTCTTAACAGCGAGTTCTTGAGAGTCGATGAGGTTGACTGAGGTGAGTATGCAGCAACGCCGAAATGAAAGGACGGGGGAAAACGGAAGAAACCAGAGAAAACCCGCCGACTAGCAACATCGTCCGGCACGATTCCCACGTGCGAAAATCGGGGAGTGACCCAGCAGGGGATTGAACCCGGTTTGCCTTGGTGAGAGGCGAGCAGGCTAACCGCTCAGCCAGCGCGTCTCCCGGACAGTGAATGACAAAGGGATGCCGGCCTGTGACGCCGCTGTGCTTACTGCCGTGTGCCACCGCGACAAGCCGACGTAACTCGTGCGCTCCTGACCTTCGGCTGATTGCATTTCTAAGGCTATCTGGAAGAATTTTCTGGTTTGCTGTGTTTGACTCTGTCGGTGTGACTCGAGGTGAGGAAAATATTCCAGATCTGGACGGCAATATTATTTAAGCGCGACGGGTCTCCTAGCCGAGAGTATATAAGAGTCGGGAGTATGGGCTATTGTGCGACCTTGAGCGATAGACGAGCCGGAAGATAAAACGAGTGGCGCCGGAAGTGACCAGTGGGAGTAAAATCTGCAACTGCGAACATTGTTGCGGTGAAGAGTGCGACTGGCAGGCTGAACTATTGAGCTGGATGCGTGAATATAAGAGATTTTAAATTATGGCAACGGACATATTAAACATAAGTTAATGATGAGTGTGAGTTAATTGACTATAACCATGCAGAGGAAATGAGAAGGACTTTAATTAGAGTTGAGAAAGACATTAAATATGGCGCTCACTAAGAAATAAAAAGAGGAATAGTGGAAATAAATATATTAACACTGTAAATAATAGTGGTGTCAATAAATTATGTAAAATCGGATTTTCTTCTTATATTTTTATTAAGAATTTAATACCTGACGAACGTATATACGCCCCTCTGGTGTATTACATAATGTTTGTGATGGGAATAAAATTATTTAGTTGTCACCACCAAACAGATGTCGCGACAAAAAATATATTTTTCTATTTACTACAAAAAAATGGGCAGATTACATTCCAAAAAATAACTCTTTTTCTACGTAGTACGTTTCTTTATGCCATATGGTTTCAAAATAAAATAAGTTAATCGTACTTTATTAATACAGTAACAGTTTACTGACAAGTTGAGATTAGTGATCTAGTATCTTGTGGATATGGCACCATTCACTTGCAGAGAAAATAAATGAAAACGATATTGAAGAAATAAAATGGTATTTAATGTGAAGCATGCTGGCTTCAGTGAGCAGACATTTGATAAACTGCAGGTCGCTCTGCAAATCAAAACTTGCTCATAATGAGGTGCAATGATACCTTTAAACACTAGTGAACTCACAGTCGGTCAAGTTCGGTTCACAGTTCACAAATCCCAGCGTCCGACTGGCAGCCTCGATTCCCAGCCGAGTCGAGAAAATTTACGTCCCGTTTCCAGGACAGTGTACTGCCACAGAGTACTTGTAGGCTATACGGAGTGAAACAGCCACTTAGAGAAAGGTTTATTCCAGCAAACAAAATACTTGTTCGTATGTTCCTATAAGGTCAAAAAATGTTTGATTGCCACTACAAAATATCTTGTTGAGCATAAAAAACTTGAATACACATAAAATCGCAATTATTTCACTTCCTCGACACTGCAAACTTATACTATTGAATACTATACCCTTGAACACATGAATAAATTAAATATAAATTATAAATGTTGGGAAACTTTCCCGAAATATATCAGGAAGTGATTCCTTATGGAAATTCAGTTTCAGTTATATGTATATTCACACACACACACACACACACACACACACACACACACACACACATATATATATATATATATATATATATATATAACTACCTACAGCCTATCCTGGAATGCCAGAGTTTAAAACAATATTTTTGAAAAACATCAAAAAATTATTATAATTAAACCATATTCTATAAGAGAATTACCACTCATAATATGTTTTATGAAGAGCGTAGGTTATTAACAATAAATATTTTAAAGGTTTACGATATCCATAACATGAACCACTATTCACAGAATTGTAGTTTAATTTCGAGTAGATTTTGCTTTCTAGCAAAAATACCATTTCAGAACCTTTAAGGGTGAATATCTCCCTTAGGACTAGACTATAAGTGGTGGACTTATATTTTTTCTGCCACAATTTTCATTACCAATTACCTCCCGAAATATTTTGGGCGAGTTTCCGAAAAACCTGCAGTACTGCAAGTTTAAATGTATGTAAGGCGTATAAACTAATATTGTGTAAAATATACTAAATCCAATATACAAAGAAAAACCAAAGCTCAAGTACATTTACCATATATATATGTNATATATATATATATATATATATATATATATATATATATATACACACACACGTGATTCCAATCAATTTAAGCAACATTGGCAGTTAAACCCAGAAAAATGAAATTGTCATCGCAAAAATAATAGGTGAATCTTACTTTTAAACACATGACATAGTCGTCTACCTAATATCTAGAAAACTGCAAAATTCGCCTTACCTTTCGGTGACGGGATAAACTCTACTGCCATATAGATACGTAGACAAAGTCAGTGTGTTTATTGGCCGCAAACCTTTAAGTGGAGTCACCTACCAGTTTGACTTCGTTAAAGAAGATTGGCCACTCCGTCGCTGCAGTTACGTTATTGGCTCAAGAGACTCCCGCGAGACGTGCCTGACATACTGCTGGCCAATGACAGAAGTCGGCCAAATGCTCAGTAACTTGAGTTCGGTCTACCGCTCAATAATAACGCGAATCTTGCAGGTTTCTACTAATGTCCACAGAATTATGCTCTAACAACCTGAGGACTGAACTGGTGCCACGCCTCCAAATAATACATTCAAAACAATTGATTCAGACTAATAAAAATTATAATACTGAAAAATTCGTACACATAATACTTACACGCATGACAAAATAAATACAAATCTATGAGTTATAGTGTAAAAATTACGTAAATTAAACAGGAACTACATATTCAGTACTCCAGTAAGATATTTGAAGGGATTAAGTTTTGTTTTGTATAAATTGTGTATAACTTCGTCACAGTGTCGTCTGTGTCACTGAGGGTGTTAGCGGGAGCTGAAACATTCAGTCGATCTTCTCCCATGGTGTTCCTCAATTATGTTTTCAGTCTTCGTAGAACTGAGAAACTTCATTCGGATGTTGCTATTGTTACAGGGAGGGTGGCAAATGTTTTGAATAGCACTTTAGTTATGGGATAAAATTAACTCCCGACAGCCAAGAATTTGCATACACACCAAACACGTACACCTATTAACAAATTAATTTCAATTTCATATATGCTAACCCTGCTGCTGTTGATAAATGGATGATGGCACAGTCAAATCATATACTCGAGAAAAAAAATATTTGAATTATATTTGAGAAATATATATATTTTTTCCATTCCACATCCGGTGCAAGCAGATTTTATTTCAGATGAACTCGCATTAGGTTTTGCTCCTTTTTTTCGTTTCTTTCACTAAATTCAGGATTTAAACTTTGTGAATATGATGTTAAAGGTTTACCCAGCGGTTTACAAGAAAGTCAACAAATTTCTTTTCATTTTCGGAAAACGTTATTCACATTTCCCAGACAGAATATTGTATAAAAGGAGATAATGAAAGTAAATGTGTCAGATGGTAAGATTATGACTCCCAAATGTTTCAACTATATTATGATTAGAGTTGAGGTTATTCACATCACTGCAACATTTCACTGGCCAGCCTTCATTCTCATCTGCATTTTACGTCGAAAACCTACTTCTGAATTATTGCTGTAACAAATGGCTACTCGACACGTGGATCTTTTCCAAAAACGGAAGCGAAAGGCCCAGCTACTGCTCGATAAACTTATTTCAAACTGAAACCTCGGAAAACATGTTACGCTTGTCAATTAAATCCCTCCCCTCACCGGCGTCTGACAGTCGCCAAAATATTCCTTCCGCAGTCAAAGAACATGTGAATAAGCCGAGGCACAGACCAAGTTGAGATATGCCTGGCGTCCTACTGACGACCCCAGTCATTTATATATCTGTAGTATAACTGTTCACATTTACGATGTTGCAATCAAAGGTGCGAAAAAAAAAGCAGGTGTGTATTTAGTGCTTATTTCAATTGTTTAAGAAAAGCATGTTGTGTAACAAACCGACTGCCCACAGCCTTGTTCAAACACAAAACATCCAACATGCGACAGCACCACTTAGACCTCGTAAGGCCTTTTCGGTTTTGTTCGTTATGCTAAACTATGACCAAAAAAGCGTTTGCCACGAAAAAGTTTGTTATATATAGTCCATTCAAGGTTACTTTCAACTTTTCTGAAGTCCTGCTAAAGTTCTACTTTCAGGCTATTCTTCCGCCTCATGCAAGCAAAGAATATCCGAGTCTTGAAAATTACATCAAAGGGACAGCGCACCTTATTCATGCGCACTCTGTGTAAGAATATTCTGCATAAGAATTATTTCTCACTAGGCATTAAGAAAACGCCTAAATTCTCACTGTTTTATTCAGAAGTATAAAATATAAGTGAAAGTTCAATTCGATTAAAAATTAGGTTTTTTATGTTAACACAAGTGTGACACGCTTGTAATGCATTACATATGTAGAAAGCAACCAAACACGTCATACACGGGGTAATTTTTCAAAGGTTTGATTCAAAAAGTGTGAAGAAACCGCGAATAGGCTATATTTTATATTTGTATCACATACCGTTCAACTTTTAGATATTATCTATAACTGGTTTTCCTTAAAAAAAAAATTTTCTTCTTAGATCGCATGGTTTTTGTAAAATAACATATCAAAGTAAAATTTTTTTTTTTTTGTAATATACAAATACGATAAACCAAACTATTTACTGGAAGTTTAACAAAAGCAAATGAAAGGTCATGTGTAAATCCATTTTAAGGAATGTTTAAAATTGTTCTTTTATAAATATTCAAGGGCAGCCACAAATCAAAATAAGGCAAATTTTGCTCATTTTTAAGAATTTGTTTTTTAATTCTTAAAATATTTCTTTGTACTATTTTATAGATGTCCTGAAGTGACTCTTGGCATCTTTCAGTGTTCATTATGTAATTTTGTATGTGAGTTAGTTTTAATTATTTGTACATTTATAAAACTATTATAATTTTGACATGTGTTTATGCAAAAACTATGATATACAAAATTGTTTGTTAGGTAAGAGTAATTAGATAATGTCTAAAAGTAGAACATTATATGATACATATATAAAACAACAAAATATTCCGTGGCCAACGCCGTTAAAGAAAGAAAGTTCAGTTTAGAGGACTCAACTACGAACTCATAATTATGACATAATATTAAATTTGACAAAATGAAAATTGCGATTGTGATATAAACACGAGCTCGTAGTTGAGTAGTTGGGTATAGGGGTACTTTCAGTGTTTTTTTTTTTTAAACCATAAGTCAGAAAAAACCAGAAATCCAATACGGCAGGGGAAGGTTCTCCTTAACAGCAAGTTCTTGAGTGCCAGTAAGAGTAAAATGAGGTGAATATGGAGCAGCAGCGGAATGTAAAGGTGAAGGAAACGGGATTGACACGATTAAATCTGCTGGTCATGGCAACGTCAGCTAGTTTCCCACTTGCGAAAACCCGGGTGACCATACCGGGAATCGAACCCGGTTCGCCGTTGTGGGAGGTGAGTAGTATAGCTAATTATTTCATTGGGGTGGTTTGTACCAGGGGTAAGCATAATTAAATTCATCAACAAATGCTGCTATTATCCTAATTGTTACGATATTATAAACAAACTCTCAAGCTGTATATTCGAACCGAGGGATCTCACCCGATTACTTTACAGACAACCAAACAAATGTCGGAACTGAACTTAACTGATTTTGTTGCTCCTACAAATTCGAGAATAATAAATTAAATAATAGAAAACCTAATATTATATTGTTCCAGCTAAACACATGTTAATTCACTTTAAAAAATATATTAATTTGACTCTGCATAGTTAACGGTAGCCAGACCAGTTGAATGTACCTGTAAAACAGTTGTGTGTGTACGTTTAGGTAGGGCCAGTGACTTTTCGCGTAAAAATCGGAGTACACAGTAGACTTTAATACTATATACACACCTCAGCTGTTGTTATACATCCATTGGCTGCTGGTGCCGTGTCCGTCTTTGACCAAGTCATCATGACTAAGTAACTCCGACATTGAACCTTCGTTTTTCGTGCGCAAACGGTTAACACGAGTCAGAACATTTTTTAGCCAATCAAAGGAGCTGGACGACCCTACAGTGCTTTGGACTGTATCTTGTCTCGAAATCTTTTCAGGAAATATCACTGCCCCTAAGTATAGGTACTGTCGAAACAATAAAATTATTTTTTAATATTTCATTTTGTGCAAGGAAACTACTATAAACGTTTTTAGCAATAGCAGATTGAGTGGACAAAAATTATTTAGCGTAAATCAAATGCTATTACATTAGGTAGTCATAATGCTGTGTTATTTGTTTTCGTGAATAACTTTGCAATATAAAAATTATTAATATTCTATTTGTTAAGTTATTGTTGTTTGGATTTTAGTAGAAGCTCAAGAAAGAAACTCACAAGTTAATTTTCATTTATAAACTCTACTTGAGAGCACATTTGTATACTATAATAAATTGTAAAAATGTTCTAGTACTTAAGAGATAAGGCACAGTTTGCGAGATTTAACTGATTTGTTTCATCATAACACAATCACTTTATTGCAATATTGCACTAAATAAACTGTTCAAAAAAGGTTTTACATCAAACGAAAAGTCATGAACGTTCCAACGTTATGACTCAGAATGCATTTCTAGAATAATGTTTACGCATTTTTCTAGTGTTTTTGATAAGAATATATGTGCCCCACTTGACTGTAGTTCACTTTTGGTTCGCTGTCTCTGTGACAGACGAATGTCAGCATGTTTTCATTAAGCGATGTGAAGACAGTTGGGCGTCACCACAGACGTGATCGGATCATGCCGCGGCACACGATAACAGTTTCAACATGCTAGGATCGTTTCCTTGTGTAAAGCGGTGTTGTACAACATACGATTGCTGAAACTGGGGGTGTGTCACAAAGTGATGTGTCTAGCATCTGGAGGCGATACATGAGACTGGTGCTATTAATGATCGACCACGATATGGTCGCCTGAGGGTCACGAAACCTGCTCATAACCACTTTGTGAGAATTAAAGCATCCCGGAACAATACCTCAACAGCAAGGAAGATAACAGATCGTCTCCGAACAGCCTCGGGTATTCAACTCTCTGATTATATCGTGTGCAATCGTCTTCGAGAGGGAGGCCTTGTGCTAGGAGACCCATGAGACGCTCTTATCGCAACAGACGACATCGGCAGAGCCGCTTGCAATGGGCACGGGATCATCACGAGTGGATAGCTGAAGAATGGTACCATGTTATGTTCACTGATGAGACGAGAATTTGTTATAGGCCAAATTCCAGAAGGTTGAGGGTGTCGAGAAGACGTGGTGGACATGCAAGGCATCGTGCTGTGCAAGAAGTCCATGCATACCGAAGTGGAGGAATCCTGGTCTGGGCAGGAATCATGCCTGGACGTCGAACACCTTTAGTTCGTACTTATTGAGGGCAAAATGATAGTTCGGCGGTACATGACGGATATGAAATGCATAGAGCATGCCTGGAACTTTCTGAAAACTGCCATTCAAGCACGCCATCAACAACCCAACAATGTAACGGAGCTGATATTGGCCGGGCAGACACAATGGGGAAACGTGCCATAAGAGCGACTGGATAACCTCATTCTCAGTATACCTCGGCCCGTCAGGGATTTTGTGAGTTCTCGAGGATGTCACACAAGATATTGATACACATGGAGAGTGACAATAAAGGCTAACAGAACAATGGTGTTTCCCAAACAAATATACAGCTAGTGTATTTTACTTACTGTTGTGATACAAAATGAAACTTTTTGCAATATTTGTGTTGTTTTGTAACAAATGCATTTTCAACATGCTTGCATAAAGGGGAAATGTTATGTTATGGTATTTTTGGTAAAATAAATCATTGATAAAAATTTATTTTTGACCAGTTTAGTCATAAACTGAATCTTTAGGTACTTCAATGGGGGCGACTTCAATCTATTACTAAATATTAAGACAAGTTGTCGGGTTACTTTGTGAAACACGTCTCTTTGAGACATAGGAGTTGACTTCTCGTTTCTAGAGGAGAGGCAAACTCAGGCTTTCTGTAAGCATACCCATGAGATTATAATCTTATCACTTCCTCTCTTACTGTGTGTTATATATCTTTAAATATAAATTTAAACTTCTTCATAATTATTGTTGCGTTTGGTTACACAAATACCGATAAATACAGTACAACTTAAAAGACTAGAAAAGACGTAAGTTAAAAATATTTATTACAGTTTGATGTAGTGACTGACCACTGACAATCAACCCAGAGGGAGTCTTTGCTGACTGAAAAGTAGGGGGCGTCCACCGCTTTGCCTACCCTCAAACTCAGCGCCTATATTTTGAGGGGCCGCGGTAGTGCAGTGGTCAGATCACCTCCCACCAAGGCGAACTGGGTTCGGTTCCCGGCAGGGTCGCTCCCATATTTCACGTATTATGTTTTATGTTAGTAGCGATAGTAGCCTTTTATACCAGACTACAGATATGATGTGGTAGCGACGAAATGCTACATGGGCACTCACTCTGGGATTTTTTTTAGTGGTAGGGACAAAATTGTTTAGTTGTCATCACTAAACTGATGTTGCTACGAACATTAAATTTTATGTTCACTTAAAAAAAAACTGGCAGAATTACATGTGAAAAGAAAAATAATATTTTTACTCGCAGTACATACATTTATTTATGCCATAACGTTTAAAAAAAAAGTTTATCGTACTTCATTAAAACCATACCAGTTTACTGACAAGTTGAGATTTTATGTTTCAAGTCTCTTGTGGATACGGCACCGTTCACTTGCGGTGAAAATAACTGAAAACGACATTGAAGAAATGAATATTGGATTTAATGTGAAGCATGCTGGCTTCGGTAGCAGACATTTGATTAACTCCAAGCCCCCGCGTTTTGCCCGAACAGCGTAAAATATCACGCTGGGACTCAGGGAGAACGCTTACAATTCCACTTCCAGGTGGTGTCAGTTGAGTTATATTTCAGTGGTAGAGAGATAAGTTATCCGGCTTCGGTTAATTCCACGAGATGGCTGCAATTTAGCAGCTGGTTATACAGCGGCAGCAAGAGAGCGCAAGCACAAATAAATGAAGTAAAACACGTGACGCTTAGTAAACAGTATGAGTAAAGTTTGATTTATATTTCGCATATGTTTCATTTCGCGGTACAGATTCATGTTCATACTACGTCACAGCCTTAGTTGTTCGTTTTTATTTTAACGGAAGAGCCACCCCACACAGTATGAAAGTACACAGAAACAAAACCGATGGTTATTTTTATGCGGGCTTGCCCAACCTCTGTTTGGCTACGCGAAGCTCTGCGAACGGGTCTTGCGTCTGATTGGCTACTGCATGCTGCGATAGGTTCCTTATTGGCCAGCAGTATGTCAGGCACGTCTCGCGGGAGTCTCTTGAGCCAATAACGTAACTGCAGCGACGGAGTGGCCAATCTTCTTTAACGAAGTCAAACTGGTAGGTGACTCCACTTAAAGGTTAGCGGCCAATAAAAACACTGACTATGTCTACGTATCTATATGGCAGTAGAGTTTATCCCGTCACCGAAAGGTAACGCGAATTTTGCAGTTTTCTAGACATTAGGTGCACGACTATGTCATGTGTTTGAAAGTAAGATTCACCTACTATTTGTGTGATGACAATTTCATTTTTCTGCTAATATTGTTTAAATTTATTGGAATAATTTATATTATATATAATAAATATGCTTGAGTTTTGCTTTTTCAGTATATTGGAATTAGTAACTTTTGCGTAATATTAGTTTATACGCCCTACGTACATTTAAACTTTCAGTATTGCAGATCCAAGAAGTGCAATGAATCCTTTTCACACCAGTAATCTCACAGTCGGGCAAGTTCGGTCCGGTTCGCAGGTCCCAGCGTCCGACTGGTAGGCTGGATTCTCGGCCGAGTCGAGGAAATTTACATCCCGGTTCAAGGAATGGACATTGCCACAGAGTACTAAAAAGGACACGGAGTTGAAACAGACACGATGAGAGAAAGGTTTATTCCAGCAAGCAAAATACTTGCTTGTATGGGGTCAAAAAATATAGTTTGCCCCCAAAAATATATTTTGTTGAGTAAACAAAACATTAAATGCTTCGTTTCTAGTAACTGTGATTGAAAACTCCTCCATTTATATGTCTGCCATGAGCACCAACATCAGTGCATCGGAAGCAGTAATCTGAATGAGTTACAGCTTAGAGTGATAGTGAATGAATTTTTTGTAATTATAATATTCGCTCCCACTAAACACTAGCGCGTTAATCACAGCATGTTTCCCATCGATTATTCCAATGCATCTTGGGAAATTCCACTCTTTTCACTAAAACCACGCTAAATTTTTCTTCGACATGTGTCTGCGTTCGGTATCTATGGAAAAATAAATTATTTATAGAAAAATTGTTTTTGTTGGAAGCAATGAATTTTTTTTTTTCTTTTTTCAAAACAATGACACTGACGCACGTGCAAACAACTTTCTTATCAACGTGCATGCGTGCGTGCATATTTTAGAACACGGAAGATAAAAATCATTATGAGGTAAGAAACCGACGACATTATAATGAATGATGACCACAGCCTCAAACTAGAGGAAACTGAAGAACCTCACAAAGCTATTGATATACCAAGTCAACTCGTACAAATAGAAAACCAAAACCTTAATTCATCTAGCATCTTACATAACAGATGCATTATCTAGATGAGATAAACTATCTTCCAAGAAACAAACTGAATTTGACGTTTGGTCGGGGAGTTGAGCAGTTGAACAACGTGGATTTGCGTAGAGCTCTTCGTCTCCAGTTGAGAACTCAGTCACTGATAGCTGAAGAAAGAACTGTACGCGAATGCAGCCAAGAAATTTATAGTATTACAGCTAGCCAGTGTACTCGTACATTAAACTAAAGATTCTACGACTCTACTGTATCGTCGTATTTCAAACCTCTTGTCTGTTACACGAGTTTGCTTCAGCAGCAAAAATTTAAGACCCAACGAATGCGCAATTTCTCTCGGCGTCTGTAATATCGATCCCCAAGTAACAGTACCTTGGACTCATATGCTTCATTTGGATGTTCTTATCAAGAAAGTGAAAATTGAATAGAGATTATCTGTGTTCAAGTTCAAGTCTGTTAAAGTCATGTCACACGCTTCAATTACTATCTCGTAGTGTTTAAATCCATGCCATAAAACCTGTCGACATTTTTTCAGTTCACGTCAAAGACTTTTACTCGGTGGTTTCATTCATAATCTGACGGTTTCATGAAAAATCGTGTTAGCTGCACTGGACTTCCGAAGTAGACATCTAAGATGAAAAATGTCACAATGTGGACAATTTGTTTGGTATAAAAGTAATGGTGTTATACAATAAATACATTCAATTTATCTGAACAACTTAATTTTGTGTGTTTCAAACACTTTCATTTAGTTTTCTAAAGCGTGATAAATGGCGTCAGACTCGTCAAAATAAATTTGCTGACAGAATTTTTAGGTGTTCTAAATATGTATTGTAAGATTGAATAGGAGTCTTCAAAAGGATGGAACCGTAGAGCGACATCGAATTTTGGTCCAGTACGTAAGGGTCTTTTCATATTGGTACCAGTTTTTAAAATTGAGATTTTTCTTTACTAAGCAAATATGTACACTGATTTAAGTTAATCCTGAAAAAAAATTTTCTTGCCATTTTGATCCACATTTTGTAATTCCCTGCTAAATTTACTCAGTGCACCAAACTTGTTCCGCTTCTTAATCCACTCTCGAGCCCAAAGCTTCCTTCTCTTGCGTTACATGTTTTCGAAGTCCATTTACTGACAGTTTACATATCGCTGATATTGCCACCCGTTCTACGTCTGCCATGTTAACCGAACCACGCATAGCTTATCATCTTAAGAACTCCAGCAGGTAACTACACGCTCACTGAGGAAACAGCTGACGGACGTCAATAAGCAAGTCGAGCTATATTCTTTAACATAGTGGTATTCCTGCCCAGTTCACGACCCCGTGAGAACGCGCTTTAAAATTGTGATTTCGACATGCCATAATGTAAAAAAAAAAGGTGACTTCAATTGTTTTTATGCGAGAGAAGAATACTTTAAAGTAATGCTTACTAGCTGGACGGTTTTTTGTACAGATATAAAATAATGAAATTTTTGTTGACTAGCACTCTTAAAGCACATTGAAAACCATTAAGGAATAATTGATCATCGCTACACGTAACATTAGTAGCCATAAAATATTTTAACACTTCTGCTTATTCAATTAACTCAAAAAGTTATCGCTACAGGCTGGAATGGAAATCGCCTCAGCGATCCTCGTGTAATCGTAGCCACCTGGTTCTCACGCCTACCAAATGGAAGATACGGTTAAAGTTGGAGAACTAATTTAGGAGCAGGAAGCACTGGTGCGCGGGTGTCCTACACAGGCGGAGTGCGTAACAAAACGTAGTAACAAGTTACCGGCAGCGTGGAACTGCAGGTCCTAGACCGTATAACCACGTACACGCGCCAAGCAGTAACGCCATCCCACGACTTGTGACTTATTCCTCAGGGAATCGTCGACAGTGTTTAATTTCAGACTTCAAATAGATTGTTAGGGTTATGTGTTGCCTGGTAATTAAGAGTAAAGGGTAATTACAACACCTCTTTAATGTAGTCGACACGGAACCACTTGGAAATATAATCGAAGCTCATACAATACGTGTAGACCAAATATCTCATTGAAACGTTGTCACATACATTTTTACCGCAGTGATGTCTATAATTGACTTCATTTTGGCGCCTGGGTATACCAAAGAGTTATTTTGTTACCATTTGATACATTTTATTTATAAATTCATTTTAAGTACGTATTGTAAATAATATAATTTTGACCAATATACAAAAATTAGATACTTTTGGAATAATCGAATATATATTCAAGCTTCTTAATAGATGTTACTACGATGGGTCAAAGAATACGCGTTAAGAGACCAGATAAGAACGGAGATTTAAGAAATTGCCCGAATTTATACTTCATGAATGCAAGAATGACAGCATCGCAAGCGAATTCGTATATAAAGAACGGACAATTACATAAAGTATTCAGACAAAAGTAATGTAATCCTGAAAGGAAACACGCAGGTAGTTGAGAAAATAAATGAAAGCCATAAAATACATGTATACAGGCAGACTGTAACAGACAACTGAATGTCTGGAGTGAAGAACCAGAAGAAGCCAGTGGCTGGACTCATGCCGTCAGATGTACTGCTTCTTCAGCACAAGAGTATGACCACCCTATTGTACGGCTTTTTGTACCCCTCACTTTGAAACGTTGTTAGCCTCCGGTAATTCTTCCTCCATTTTTTTCAGTGTTAGTTGTTAGTTCCCCTTGAAGCAGACGAGGGAAGGGTCGCCGTACGTGGCGACGTGATCACATCTCTCTCAGCGGCCGAAATCACCGACATCGTCAACCCCTGCCTCCTTCGCCGCCATTCCCCGCTCAACCAGACCACTCGCAGTGAAATGAAATCCATTTTATCGTCCCGCACCGTCCCTCGACCGACCACCCACTTCGGCTCCGCCCAGAGCTCGGAGCGATCAATCACCTGCGTGTCTCGCAGCTTTGGCCACCAGACGTTTCATTAACTCTATGATCGTAGGTTCCTGCGATGCCTGACGCACGGTAAACCCAGCTGGCGTGGTCACAGAGTACTTAATAATACAGAGGTAAAACAGTTGGTTATACCGCGAACTCCAGCCGCACACGCCAGTAAAATGATGTCACTGGCCAGCAACAGGTCAGAACGCGTGAGCGCGTGGTAACCTACTTCCCAGCCTGCAGCCCAGCCAATAGGGAACCTATCGCAGCATGCAGTAGCCAATCAGAAGCAAGACCCGTTAGCAGAGCTTCGCGTAGCCAAACAGAGGATGAGCAAGCCCTCATAAAAATAACCATCCGCTACGACATTTCGTTGCTGTGTACTTTCGTACTGTGTGGGGTGGCGCTTCCGTTAAAAAAAGAAAACGAACAACTAAGGCTGTGACGTAGCACGAACATGAATCTGTACCGCAAAATGAAACATATGCGAAATATGCATCTGCGATAATTAGGCGACCTCCGACGATGAGTTCGTTGAGACGACTTCGCAGCATGAAGGCCCGGGATCGAATCCCGGATAAATCATTAATGCGTGTCCCTTCTTTACAAGTAAGTGAGTTCTTTTGAAATCAACCTCTGAAAGAAGTCCCTGCTACTACCAGAATTTATTTCAGCAGACACACTAACATACATTCTGCCAGTGACGTATATAAAGAGATAGAAACTAGTTATTTGTGTTAAGATTGCATTGAAATGCTTTTTTTATTTATGGACATTGCATCTATCGCATTTCGATTTTTGATTTATGCACCTAATATTAAGTATGGTATAGTATTATATATATATATATGTTATTACATTAACAAATTACAGTAATATTTGCGCTCTTCGTAAAACGTTTCGTTAACGGTAAAAGTTGGAATGTGCGCACGGATAGTAAGTAAACGATTAAGTCGTGCGAGTTCAATTCCGTCCTCCGGGTAGTAGATTACACCCGCATCGGTGGGCGCTTTCTGCAGGGATTCTTTTCCCAAAGTTTGAATCCAGGCAGTACGAATGGCTCCTGTAGAAGTCATTTTGCATATTAGTTTGATGCACCACGACTACGTTCACTCTCTTTACCACTGTAGCAAACCCAAACTTTATTCAATCAATTCAATGTTCCTAAATTGTTAACCCCTTTCAACTGACCGCATTGACGAAGCGGAGTGGTGGAGTTCTCTATCTACACGTGACGGTTTCTGCTGCCGACACATGCAAATACAAATAGGTCTTCGGCTCTGTTTCNTTTTTCAAGAAATGTGAACCCCCCCCCCCCCAATTAGTGTTTCATCAAAGGGTATCATTTAGTTTGGGTTTGCACAGTAAAAGAAAACATAAGTACAAAAATATATTTCCCCATTTTCTGTAGTACAAAAGTATTAATTCCCAAATATGGGATTACAAAATCTATTTAAAAGTTTACTAAATTCCCATGACTTTTAGTTTCCCTAACAAAGACCTTCCAATTTATATTTAGATATTGTTTTATACAAAATTATCAAAGTATAAAGGCTACATATGTTTTGTTAATTCAGCAGAGCAACCCCTCCCCCTTTTTTTTTTAAATCAAGAAAGAGCAATTCATTCCCCAATAAAGACTCTGGCCTGTCTCCCCGAGCAGGGGAAAACACAAGCCTTACATACAAATATCCGTCGTATTCTGGAACATTTTCCGACGTTCACGGAGCGGAAATGCCCCCTGGTGACGTCATGGCTGGGCCGGCGTCACGCTGTAATAGTGTCGCGCAGGGTAGGGGGGAGGGGCAGCAGGCGAGGTTTCGAAGCGGCACACTAGCGCGCCACGTGCCGTTTGCCGTCCAGCAGTCATGCAGGCAACAGCAGCGAGGTGGTCAGTAGAACGGACCCCGTCGCACCAAAGATAAGCCATGTCCACGACCCTCATGTAGAAGCAGTAACCCAAGTCGAGGTGAACTTAGGCGTAGTTTTGATGTGCGTAGGCCGTCACAAGCTCGAATATTCAGACATAATTTTTTTTTCCGTACAGCAGTGTCAAAAACATTTTATTGACTTAACATGCTCATTACGATTGTGAAATGTGTAAAAGCAACTATATTCCGTATGATACAGAACACAAAGAATTACGCTGTTATTATGTTCAGGTTTAGTTAAGGTTAGGTGTGGGCATGTAATTAAATACTCTGAGCGGCGGGAGTACATTAGGGCACGTGACTCGTATTCGAACGAGGATTATTCGATTAAGTACTGCAGCACTGTGGGTGGATTTGTCTCCCACGAGTTCCCGTTCCTACTGCGGTTTGACGCCAGCGTATTACCTTCATACACTGCTGTTCCGTCCTCCATAATACGTTTAAACTCCGAATTAACTTTCGGGCATAAAAATTTTAACAACAAATCAAAACACAAAACTTATGAACGATGAAAAATTTAAAGGCAGTATTATTGTACAGTATAGAATTTACTTTAAGGTCACCATTTTTACATTTACGCCAAGGGAAAGGTTTGTTCCAGGCAACAAAATACTTTTTAGTATAGAGCCAAAATATATTTACTTACCCCAACAATATATTTTGCTGAGTAAACAAAACTTGAAAAATAACTAAATACATTTTTTTTTCATCTAAGAAAGTACACTCTTAACGAACAAAACCTCTGTGTTGGACCAAAATTAACTATACGGTCAACCAAATATTCAGTTGAATAAACTGTATATATATATATATATATATATATATATATATATATATCTTTGGCCACTCATTTCATTGCCTTCATTCGAAAATGCAGTTCGAGAGTATGTATTTGCTGTGGCTGTTAGAGTAGTAACAGTGAGTGTTAGTGCATAGAGCCCTGAACACAGTTTTTCAGTGAGTTACCATAGGCGTGAGCAGTTGTTTTCATTATGACGTGGCCACATACGAGCGGGGGTCCACGAGTTTTTCCGCCGGGAAATATTGTTTGATGTTAAGGTTTGAAACAGTGATAATTACGCAAATGTTGTACTTAAATGGGATATTATAAGAAGACCACATTTCGCATTATTTCCTAAAGAATCCATGGAAAACTCGATTGTTAAATAATAATATGTATAGATTTGAATAGTGAAATGAATCAATTTATTAATACAATATGAGAAATTAATATTCACCTCTATTCCTCAGAATGTCTCGTGCAGACCAGCGTGCTTTTAGGCATGCTGAAATTCCAGAATAATAAATGAACTTCAAAACAACAATTTTAAATTAGTAAATAGGCACACCCCGTGCGCATGCGTATGAAAGTTACCAGTACAGGAGAGAAATCCAGTAGGGCCTACTCTGCACTTCTGTTCGTGTCTCAGGTGGATTGACCTCTAACCCGCGCACGCAACACACGCGTGCACACAAACACGCGTACCCGCACACTAACGAGACGGCCAGAGAGTTGTTTGATTCTGCCGTGCTGTTGGCCAACAACTGCACACTCCTGGCGTCCGCCACAAAACGTTGTTTGTGAGTANTGTATACCAACCGTATTGAGACCATTCACGCGCAAGCGGCGACATCACCTCGCGTCTATTGGCCGGCGCGTTCTGCCTGAAACCTAGGAGTACTTACGAGCACGACGTCAATACCGCCCTGGCAACTTGGCGGTCTTCAGTTTACCGTCGTTCAACATGGTTGGGCATGGTCAGAACTAGGGTGGGTGACCACCCGGCGAACACCACGTAGCCAAAGGTGCACGTACAAACATAGGCAGGCCCACAGAGTCACCACAGCACAGGGCAGGCAGTAGGCGAGGTCTTGACGATCAGGTACCCCAACGCATCTCTGTCCCAGACTAGGACACCGTTTTTTTCGTATGGCGAACTCCAGTCGCACACGCCAGCAAAGTAGCGTCACTGGAGAGCAAAATTTTGGGACGCCGTTTGCCAATGAGCACCTGGTATCCCACTCGTCAGCCATCAGCCCACAGCACACAGTAGCCAGTCAGACACAGGCCCGTTCCCGGAGCCACGCGTAGTCAATTAGAGAATGGGAACGCTCGCATCAAAAGAACCGCTATCCCATTTCGTCTTTATACTTATATAATCTATGCCGAAACGTTTCGTCTTCTGCGCCTGTACCCAACATTGACCTACCCTAAAGCAACACAACTGCCAAAGTAACATGGTGAACAGTGATTAACATGTTTATTTTTATCATAATCTTTAAAAGAAAAGTACTTTTATACAAATAAAATACTTCTATCAATTTTAATGCGGTTCGTTGTCGCTCTGGTGCAATTTTATAGACTTTGCGAAGCTTTGTTTGCACGAGTCGGAGGAATAGCCTGAAAGTCGAACTTAAGCAGTGCTTCAGAAAAGTTTCAAGTTACCATGAATATACTATACGTGGATTTCGCACATTATTTCTGGTGGCGGGTGTGCCCATGTACGACAAAATTATAAGAAGCGAACGAAATATAATATCGACTTCCAAGAGACACAGAAATGTCCTTGACACAAACAAATATAAAAGGAAGCGATATACACAATAAAATATGCTCATCAAAGCCAAATAGGAAGCGTTAATACATTATCATCCTGAGTGGTCATGTATGGCACACAATAGAGAGAATGAATAAAACAAATGCAAAACTTACTTGTATGATTGAACAACATATAGGCTCAGAGGAAGACTAATTGTCTACAGATAAAAATACGTGACTTGTGCTTGTGCGTTACTAAATCTTTTTTGATTTCATTATATCTTTTTGTAAAATAATTTTCTTCGAAAATTACAATTATGTTCATCATCATCCAAAATGAGTTAATGTCAGTTTAATAAATGACAAAGATTAGACCTAGAATAACGTAGGACATGAAATTTGACACAAAGATCGTTTAAATTATCTAATAATAATTATTATAACAATAACCATAACAATAAGGAAAATTGCTTCAATACGAAAACCTTAAAATACAATAATTTCTCACCGTTTTAAAAGGTGTAAGAATTTAAAAGTGTCTTTCATCAAACAAAAATTGATAGCTGTCACAATAAAAGAGATTAATTTATCCACTGCTTAAAAGTATTGAAAGGTAATAATTGCTCGAAAGGTCAACCCCGCTCAAAATGTATTAATAAATTAGTTGCAAAATACCTTGAGGTCGAAATATTAAATTTCTCGTAAGTAAACACAGGATCAAAAAAAAAAGTGGACATGTGCATGGCAGACATGTGGTTAGAATACTCGCCTCCCACCAAGGCGAACCGGGTTCGATTCCCGGTTTGTCCCCGGATTTTCGCATGTGGGAATCGTGCTGGACGATGCTTCTGGTCGGCGGGTTATCTCGGGATCTTCCCGTTTTCCCCGCCCTTTCATTCCGGCGCTGCTCCATTCTCACCTCGTTTCAACCTCATCGGCTCTCAAGACCTCGAAGTTAAGAGCAGCCCAAATCTCTTCACCCCTCTTCACCTTCTTGATTTCAAGATCTGGAGCCATTAGTTACAGTGCGTCTGAAAAGATTATATAATTCTGTGTGGCACCAAGCTTTGTTAGAGCAGGCACAGTGGGAGTTTTCAAAGTGATCGGGTCTAGAGTCCGCCGACAAGAATCAAGCAAATCTCAGCTGACTGACATCCCGACTGTCATTTAACTTATTTCATAGCGAAGTTCAGCCGTTCAGCGTAGCTGGGGGTAGGAAGGGGTGGCAATTAAAAGGTAGTTAGTCTGAACGCAGAGGGCTGTCTTACCGCGCTCAGAACTTGTGTCCGCTGCCTGGGGCAGCTGTCGCATCGACGGGCGAACTGGACTCCAGAGGCGGGGGTTTGCGCTACCCGGAGAAACTTCTGCAGCAGCTAAGAACTCTAACCGGTTGTTGGAGAAGGAAAGGGGAATGGGAGGGGAGGGAAGAAGTAGTTGCTCCCCGAGTTCTCCACAGCAGCCGTTGACTACCGAGCGGGGTCCAAATCGCCACAAGTTCCATCGGTCGTTCTTACACAGAGGAGCTACATATAAGGGAACCTGATCTCACCCAACACGTCAGTTAAGGAGTATATGTTACGTCGGCATGCCACCTGTAGCTATCGTAAGGGGAAGATAAAACACGGTAACAATGAAAGCAACACTCACGTACTTAACGCAACTAGGGTGATATGGCTCTTAATCCAACGATCAGGTACTGGGAAATGGACCGCATCAGCACTGCTTGGAGTGAAGATCTGAAGTAGAAAACAGATGGGAAAACCACTACCTCCAGAATATGGGACTCTAAATAAAAGGTGAGACTAGAGGGAGGCAGAGAAACCAACTTGTACTGTGTCGAAAATGGAAAGGAATCAAATATGCTTCAACATCTTCTGAGTATTGTACATAACTAACGCGCAAGATTCTTTGAGCATTGTCGTTGTTCGGGAATATGCCTGAAGTTACGTCTTACTGTTGTGTATGATGCACGATATGACTAATGGCGAGAGGACCTTGTGAATGTAGTAGACTAGCAACATCTTCTGGAACGCTCTCAAATCGCAAAAAAATAACGGGGGAAGTGGATCGAGCACGAACCATCACAGATAGTGTAGATAGTTTGGGATGTTTGGAATGTTGCAGAGTCCCTGCTTTGCAGGATATTTAAAACTAACGTATTTTGCGTGTCAATCCTACCACTTCATTTCTAGTTCCAAGCTTCTACTCTCCACCTAAGGCGCGTTGCACAATGTTTGTATGCTTAAGAAATCGAACACGAAATACGCTGACTGGACGGGATAAACATCAGGGCCTTTCAAAATATAAGAAAATATAATTTTGAAATCAAAAATATATTTTGCTGCTAATTACCAACAAGAAATATACGAAATACACGCCACGTTTATAACGTTTATGTAAAGTAAGTATAATTTTTAATTAAGAGCATTATCGAACCAAGCAGGCTCGTCAATGAAAAAAAATGTAAAGACCATATTAAATTCAGTTTTCAGAGTCATTGTCCTATTTTAACATTACCATGTCACATAATATAGTTCGCTCCTTTTCATTCATAAAACCGTTTAATTATCTGCGATATTTTTTCCTATCACCTCTTTCCGCCAATTAATAATAACATTCAATGCAATGGAGAAAGATTATATGTTGCATTGATATCCGCATTATTTTGGAACTGATTAAACCAAGATACTCTTTTCGATTTATATTAACAAAATAATGACCTAAATTAATTTCCTTTGAGTTGAGTTCAGAGATTTGGGTGCCTCTTAACTACCTTTCCGTGTAGCTGTTAAAAATTTCTGTGTCTTTTATTAATTCTTCGCGCAAATATGGTGTATGTAAATATTTATATATAAAAATATGGAATTATTTATAGCCTTAATGCTGGTATTCTTGCATATAATTGAGGGTCTCAGTGCAAGAGGGAGCACATATTGACAAATTGAGCTTAGGGGACGTTCAAGTATTACGTAACGCAATTTTTGAAGATTTTTGACCCTCCCTCCCCCCATGTAACGCGCCGTAACGTTTTTCTGTACCCCCCTCCCCCTCCCTAAATGTTACGCAACACCCAAGTGACCATTTTTACCTAAAAGTCACAATTATGTTGCGCAAGGTACCGGAAAGTCGCTAAAATACCTTTGTTATTGTTTTAATCGCGTTTGCGGCAATAATAAATAAAACAAGAGATTTTTAACTTGCAATACATGCGTATGTTGTTTATTTTATTTATTCATATTGTTANAAATAAAACAAGAGATTTTTAACTTGCAATACATGCGTATGTTGTTTATTTTATTTATTCATATTGTTATTAAATACACAATCACACATAATGTAATAAACATTTGCTTAAGTTTAAAATATGTTAAAATGGGCTCAAATTTGTCCTAATAAACTTTTACTACTAATCTGACATTTAATTACACCGTTTTTCTGACTTGGCCCTGTCCTTACATACATTTTTGGCTTCATCCAGCATTGTTCTTCTCATGCATTCTCCTATTTTAGTTTTTTTTTTACTAATAAACTCTTACAATAAAAAACAAACAAATTTATTTAACATTTTAACCTTTGGCAATGCAATTAGAAATGGAAACCTAACTGAAATAAAACATTTTAGTCAAAATAAAATCGCATTCTTAACAAAAAATATAAAATAAAATCAGCCATAATTCAAAAGTAGGTAGGTATGTAAAAAAACAATTAAATTGGAGTTACTGCTCCTATGTCCACGGGTGTGCCAGCCACTTAGATTCTTTCATTACTGGCATCCGGAGAGCAGACGAAGAGGGTTCCGTAATTGTTAAACCACTTGCATCTATCTACTTCGTCTTCGTCGAGCCAATCGGCATCCTCAGACGATGTTTCACAGCGGCGCACAATGCAGAGAAACTCATTTGCCCTTCTGGCAGCAAGTCGCTGTGGCCGTACTCTACTTTCACGACGGTCTTGGGCAGTCTTGCCATGCACGTAACGACTGTGCATTTGCACACTCTTGTGGGATGTGAAATAGATCCGACAGGTTGCGCATATTCTGTTCTTGAGGTTGGATTGTACTGATGGGCAAAATAAATCGTAAGTCATCTGCTTAAACCCTTCTAGAGGAGGCGACAGATCAACGGACAACCTCACAAGAAGTGCTGAAAACTTGCATGATCCTTTGTCTAGCTGACTAGGTACCACGAGCTTGTTTGAGGTTTGAAGGATTGGACGGGGTGGCGGCAGGAAAGTGTCCTGAAATACAGATTTCAATGCACTCCTCGAGCGGGAACAGCGGGATTCGTCCGCGCATTTTATCACTTGCAAGAAATATTGCGATTCACAGACGTGGGCGCTATACCACGCCAGATTAGGTTCTGCTGGATCCTGCAAGCTATCTTCGGGCTTTCTATATTCCGTCGAAACATCGTAGTTGTCAATTTTCATTTCCCTCCAGACCTCTGCAAGTGTCTCCCCAGCGTGCTGAAAATTGCGTTTTTCCAAATCATCATCAATAGTCATTCCTTTGTTGTCGAGATGAGAACCAAAATGTTCATGAGGCAGGATGACGCCTGACAGTCGTTTGCTGAGGGGGGCCCATGCGTCGCTCAACTCGGTTATATGCGCTCCGCCCAGGAGCATTAGTCGCTATGAACAGGGCGTCCAGGTTGTATTTTTTGAAGTGTTGAATGGCAAAGTTCTTGACTTTCCGATAACGTGGGTTTTCGTCCGGCCCACCATCTACAAAGATGATGATCACTGGCTTCACGGTGTTCGATTCTGTCATCATGAAGGGTTTGAATGTAGTTACTGATAAAAGTGATTCGAAATCATAAGCATGGGTGTTCGCTGTGGAGGATACATGTTTCCCACTCCTTATGGATATTTATGTCAGCCCGCTGTAACCAACAGCTTCTTCCTTACCGAAACCGTCAGGATCCACGGTGACGCCAGGGTATACAGAAGGAATAAGTTTGTGCCGTTCTGCCACGACCCAGTCATGGTCAGGTAAAAGTACTCTGTATTCCATATGCATTAAAAGAGGGCTCTGACTTTTGACTGCCGGTAAACCTATTGGTACACGGGCCTTATCGTCTTGAGAGAGAACAAATACTTGCTGTGGTCCCAGAAGCGACGCGAGAGATTCCAAGGACCTGATTGTAGCAGTGCAGAATTCCCCGTCCTCGTGCTTTTTGTGCATCTCGGTGTGTGGTCTTGCTAACTTAACGGGTACGGTGCGTACNCCAAGGACCTGATTGTAGCAGTGCAGAATTCCCCGTCCTCGTGCTTTTTGTGCATCTCGGTCTGTGGTCTTGCTAACTTTACGGGTACGGTGCGTACGTGCCTCCTCCCCTCTTGAGTGTTGGAAACGCGTGGGAGTAAATTAAGATATGTGCTGCTTCGAGAAATTTGGAATCCCATCAACAACAGCCTCTCATGCAGGTCGGACAGAGTGAGACAACTCCTAATCATCTCTGTTCGGCGGCGTTCATCAGCAGCGCTTTATGAATGGCAATGCTAATTATGGTCTCCAGGAGAGCAGGTTGCGAGTCAACCAAAGGGGGCTGCCCAGGGCCAGATCGAGGTTTTACTGCAGCAGGATTGTTTTTCTGATGTGTAGCTTTCTCAAGTTTTTCTTTGATTCTATNTGTTTTGCACGCTTGGCACTGTCTCTTTTTTTCTTTAAACATTTTTCTTATTCTTTCAATTATTTCCGTAGTTCTTTTATTTCTTTGTGAACATCATCTTTGGCTTTACCAGTGTCCCTTGCGTCAGTAAGAACATTTATTCTCTGTTGAAGTAGGTAAATTTTCTTCATAAAAGTTTCTTGAGCCGGTTTGTTTGGAACATTTTTAGTCATGTCCGAAACAATCGAATTCGTGTGTGGTTCCGTATACGGGATGTCCACGTTGTCCACAGTTTCCTCATCATTAGTCTCACTTCGTTCATCATGGGTATCGCTCATCTTTCGTTTGACGGCACTGCTCTCTCTTCCAGCGAATCCGACAATCGATTCCATAAGAGATGAACACGCGGATACTACAGCATCGGAATCCTATAAACGAAGTGATAAATTAATATAGGTATTATTGAGACATGCGATATAGAACTTATACACATATATATATATATATATATACAACATATATTATTTTTATAAACATCCAGACCTACACAAAAGTACTGAAAAAAGTGTAGGTACATACGCACCTGTTTTTGTTGAAGAGTGCGTGAAGTCGGTGGGACATTGGGCCTTGCCGACAATAGTGTTGCTGGCGTGCTTGATGTTTTCATAAGTACCTAAAAATATATAATACTTATGACCAGTTCTTTTATGAAAAATCTAGGTTTGGTTTATATATAATATACCTACCTATATGTAATATTATTACATTTTAGCAGTAAACTTACCTGTGTAAAATAACTAAGCATTGTTGCTTTCTTCTTCGTGGCCTTCACCTTGAACTCTCGTATAACATCATTGATATGTTCTATAAACTTTTCTTTATTTTTAAGTTTTTCTTTAGCCGTTTTCCAAATTTCGTTGGCATTTTTTTGGCACAGTTGCGCTGGCAAGTCAGCATGAGAGCCTTTATAGGCCAAAAACAGCTGATGATGCAAATCTCCCTCTTTTGAGGACATTACAGTATGAACTCACTTTAACAATACTGACACAATGTGCTTCAGCGTAAACACTAAACGAATACTAACAACGAAAACAAAATAAAAATGACGCAAAATGCAATCGAGGGATTCCCCGTAAAACATAAACGAAAAGGGTTTCCAACTTGGGAGATTTTAATTCCCTATTTTTTTTATTTAAATAAAAAAAAACAATGTTACGTAACGGGTTGTTTGAACCCCCCTCCCGCCCTTGTAACGCATCGTAACTCTTTGCAAGACCCCCCTCCCCCCAAATTGGGTTACGAAATACTTGAACGCCCCCTTATGTGATTTTTATAAAGCTTCTACCATCTCCCTTTTACTGCAGAAATTGTATTACTATTGACTCTAAACTGTGCCATATACATACATTTACAGAAACTGGTACATTCTTCGCAGTGAGAATTTTTGAACTAGAAGGGGTTATCCCACACCAGAATGGTATCCGCTGTGTAAACAATGTCTCCGACCTTACATAACGATGTATTATTTTGCAAATTCTATATACAAAAAATTAAGCCTTTGTACGTAAAACGAAATAATATGTGCGATTATCAATAATATTACGTTAATGAAAGTTGGAATATCAGGGGTTATACATAATATATTTCGTTTGTTTCATGGCGTATGAATAATGTTATTTTCATTTTATGTCTCTGTTTATGTATGTTCTTACTATGTAACACAGTTTGCAGTGTTACAACAATATGAAAATTAGCACATAATAGCATTCTTATATGTTTAGGGTACCACAAAATGCGTATCAAGTATTGAACTAAAACCAATTGTACCTCGATATACGTTTTTTTTNTATATGTTTAGGGTACCACAAAATGCGTATCAAGTATTGAACTAAAACCAATTGTACCTCGATATACGTTTTTTTTCTCGATAGAACAATTATACTATAATGTATTCACGGTAACTTCAAGATTTTCTGAAACCCTGCTAAATATCTACTTTCAGGGAGCCGATTATGTATCCTTCCGCAGTATGTAAACAAAACATTGCCATGTGACACCTGTCAAACGTTTTGTAAACAGTGCCATGTGGGAACTGTCAAATATTTTGTAAACAAACAGTGCCTTGTGGGAACTGTCAAATATTTTATTAACAGTGTCCATGTGGGAACTACCAAAATTTATTTTTGAAGAGAAACAATGCCATGTAATCTCAACTGTCATATACTTTAATAAAATTCTCTAAATGTCTAAAAAATGCTAATCAATTTAGCGAAATGTTGTAATACATACAAAAAGGTAGACTGAAGTATATATCGGAACTGTTAATTATATAATTTAATTAAAGTTTACTTATTGTATTAAGATTTATTTACATATTTGCTGTAAGGAAAAAGTTAAATTTTACATAATAAACTTTTGGAAGTAGCACTCAGGTTAAAGATTTCACTGTGATAAATGGTACCGTATTTTAGCGCATATAAGTGGCACATTTTATTAAAAAAAAAAAAATTATTGAAAACCCGGGGTGCGACTTATAAGTGAGAAAAATTCCTCCAGCCCCGCACTAACGTTTCATTTACTACGAATTCACGGCCCGCGGTTCGATTTCCAAACTCTTCAGCGAACAAAATCACTTTCATTTTGAAACCTGGGGTGTAGGTACATCTCTGTTCCATCAAGAACTGTCGCGCTTCTTCACTGCAACATAAAAACAACACTATGCAGCGGAAAGACGAGTCACGGCTAACATTTGGCACTGAAGAACCAACGCTAATGTGCTGCCATCTCTTGGTCTCCACAAAAAGCTTTCGAAAATAATCGATTATCAGTTGGCGGCGACCAAAATTCGATTCCTTTGCATTCTTTGCGAAGGGAATAACGTAACGGAAATATTCAAATGCCTTTCTATATTTTGCACGTTTATTTGATAAACTGCAGAAATAACAACGCTAATACTAAAATTACATCTTAACCTAGAATTATCTTGTAAGTAGAAAGAATGTGTTACGTTAGTTTTATAACCACAATTCAGCGTCTCCAATATGGCGTGGTTATACTTCTGAAAAAAACGTGCCCAAACGAACAAGATGGAGTGTACGAGTCCGCTGGACAACAACTGAAATTTATTTAATTTCAATTAATAACGGTGAAATCTTTACCCATGAGTGCTACGTAAAAATGTAAATATATAGTTTAGCAATATTAACTTTACAATTACGGCATTAAATTTATACATATTAATATTTAACCTACGAACTATTTCTTTTCAGCTATAACCAACATGTCCCTTCAAAATCCGTTGTTAATTCTTACGGACTTTTAACAAATTATTAAAATTTATTGAAAAAATATTCTTAAAACTTAAAACAACCAATTTATACAGTGCTTCAGTGCTAAAAGCAAGACAAAACCTTTTTCCATATACCATTTTTTTATAACCAATTGAACATGTAACTCCTAGGGTGATTTTTCAAAGGTTCTTTTCAAAAGTATCGAAGATACCGTGAATGGATTACTTATTTTTTCTCATGTGACATTTCATTGCTGACACGACTCATAACTGTACAGAGTTTCCGCATCCGTGATGTGTACCCATATCCATGTCATTGTAAAACATGGTCAAAATGGTTACACTCACCAGCCAAATCAGCGATTTCCAATGATAAAATTATTATTTACGGAAAACTTTAGTTTATGCACTCCTGGGAAACCAACATTTGGCAGAAAAGTTAGTAGGCCTAACAGGCATTTGGTTGACTAGTTGGTTGGCACGGCAAGTGTTTGGAAGAATGGACTTTGGGACGTAAATAACATTTAGCTGAAAACGCGTCTCTTTAATAACACATAAGCACTAGGAAGAGGGGGCAGCGGTGGTGTAGTGGTTAGACTACTCATATCCCACCAATGCGAACCGGGCTCGATTCCCGGCGGGATCGCTCCCGGATTTTCGCATATGGCAGTAGTGCTGGACGATGCTGCTGGTAGGCGGGTTTCTTCGAGGATCTCCCGTTCCCCAACCCCTCCATTTCATTCAGGCGCTGCTCCATACTCACCTCACTACACCCTCATCGGCTCTCAAGACCTGTGTTAAGAGCCACCCAAATCTCTTCACTCAATGACTAGGCAGAGAAGTAATTTCGCTGAAAAACGTGTTTGATAGTACATCGTCAAGCGACAAGTGACCGCACGGCCACCATGTGATTAATGAATTTACCGAATTTCAGTAAACTCCGAGCATTGGAATTTATTGTAAAATTCTGGAAACGTCGTTTAAATCTCATGAATAGAGCCACCGGTGTAAACAGCGAACTTCGTTGTTTTCAGCCACGAATAAATTGTACTTTCTAGGTACTACAAAAAACAATTTGTTGCTTGCCAGTATACTTTGAATCAAGCTGCTTCTTTCGGATGACGGAGTGGACATACGATTATTATTATAGTAACTGCTGAGCCACGGCATATATATACATACATATATATATATACACACACACACTCTCTCTCTCTCTCTCACACACACACACACACACACACACACACACTGAAAAAGCACGTTTTTATTTTCCACACATGCTGAAAAACTGCATAGATAAAGAACTGTTAAATTATGATTTATATCGCAAGCTGGGTTCCGAAATCCAACCAGCAAAATTCTTCCTCTAGTAGCTGGTGAATAAACGGGAAACGGCAACCACATTGTTCAATATCTTTGAAGGAGGAAACTGCCAGAAGTAACGGCACTTGGAGCTAATAATTGTCTGCTGGCCAGTTTCTCATACACGAAATTATGCCAGTGTTAAATACGAATGAAGTACATCAATAAGTTAGCATGTTGTATAGGGAAATCAAGGTTTCAGAGCAACCGAAATAGTCTGTACTGTTGAAGAATTTACCTATATACAGGTTATTATAAAACATACATATGTATATATAGGTATATATTTTACATAGTTTGTATATATTACATGTATTGGTAATGGTATACATTTTGGTAAACAGTTGACACAGTTTTTTCCTGCAAAATGGTATGGCAACTTTCACCTGTCACCATTCTGTCACAGAAGAATGGCCCCACAAGTCCTCTGGCAGACATACCGCACTACACTGTTAACCCAGAAAGATTAACTGCTTGCTCTACCAGTGTGGGAATTTTCATCGGCCCAGTACACACAATTGTGACAGTTGACAGTTCCATTCCATTTAAAGGTTGCCTTATCGGACCAAATAATCACGTCAGTAATATGTTCGTTGTCTTTGCACGAGTTCAAATCCCACTCACAAAATTCGACCCACCTGTCTGGGTCGTCCTCAATCATAGCGTGAAGTAACGTGGGAATGTAGGGGCTCCAATTTATTTACTTCAAAATGCGATGGACACTCGATTTTCTGACATCTGACTCAAGTGCAGTTTGCCGTACGGACTTCGACTTATCGGGGGAGCACGCGAATGTGTGCAACACCGTCCCCACACTTCCTTTGTCCGTTGTCGTTCTCTTCCTGCCGCACCATCCTTTCTTCACATCACACACACAGTTCCGTCCCTCTCAAACTTGTCACGCAATCGTGTCATTGTCACACGTGAAGGTGGCGCAGTGTAAAACTCTGCCCTCCATCGTCGCTGTGTCTCAGTCATATTCTCCCATTTCCAATAAAACTTTAAAATATACTTACGTTGATAGAAAGAAAATTTCGTGAACTCCGCCGTTTCTTCTACAATTGCAGTGCTAACACGCATGGCTGCAAATTGAACTAACAACAGCAGAATTACTACCCGCGCTCGCACACACCACGCAGTTACATCCGATTGTCTTTGATAGTTTCTCTGTTATCAACCTACGAAGCGCGTAGACATTAAATTGGGACATCCGAAATACAGTAACGAGGTGTAAGATTCTAATTTGAACAGCTTAAAAAGAGATATAAGCTAACCTATTCCTTGTTCCACGAATTACTACACAAGCCAGACGGACGTTGATTGACAGACGCAGCAAATTCTGACTCGTGAATGTGAATATCCTTACTTCCGGAGATACTGTTACACCATTATCTGCGCTGTCAGCCAGATTTTATCGTAATTTAGCTCAGCGGAGTGGGGGGGGGAGCAGTCACCCCACTGGCATTCGCGTACTAGAAGCAGTTGCTTCTTTATTTTATCCATCGCACTCATAAACTAGGTATACAATATTAATTGAATGACGTCAATTAAACATTCGTAAAATATACGTTTCAAAATGTATCGATATATGATTAACTTACACAGTTCAACCAGTAGTTGAATTGTAAACGGTAAAGGTTTTTTGTATTTGTACAAAACCTCTCTGCAAACTAATTACCAATTATATTTTTTATCACTACAAATAAATTATGGTAAATTTTCCAAAACCAAAACCACTGGCAAATGTGTGAAAATAGTGTTTAATTTTAACAAACAAGGGTCGTAGACTTCAAGTTTATTGTAAACGCTGAGCTACATAAACATTTCGTATTTTTTCTGGAATAAAGTGTTGTAAGTATACAGTATTTCAGCTGCAGATTTACAAGAAAAGCTTTGGCAAGTAATTTCAACAGAATTATTTGTAACAAGTATAGAGATTTTTTTACGGTGTTCTGTGCATGATACCTTCGCAGTGTCTCTATAATATAGGTATAATATATAATAATATATGTAGATGTAGTCGCGATCATGGGTGGCTGCACGACATAAAAAAAAACTTGCTGCAAGTTTCCAACGAAATGTTTAAATTCAAAACCTTGGAAATTTGACTGCATTATTTTTCACTTACTCAGAGTTTTGAGCGAGTCATAATTACAAAGATACGTAATTTAACGAATAACTCATAATTCGGGAGACTGCGTTGGAGTTTTCAACGTGACACAAGAAGAAATTGGAAAGCAGTTTCTTTTTATAAGCCTTCATTAAACTAGATGATATTTCGAGAAACTTGTGTGAATAACTGTAACATATGTGGTTTTACGGCACATCGAAACGATTTAAGTTTTAAGACCGTAAACTTTGTAGCCAACGAGCACCGCCAGTGTGCCTGAAATCTCTATAAATCTCAGGATCTCTGGGTTGCTATAAACAGAGGAACGCGATCCGGGTGGAAAAGGAACTGAAGTTAATTCACCCTATAAATTTGTGTGCAGACAGCGATGCTAAATTACATTGACAAGCCGCAGAAACAAATTTTGAATTATAGACATGCACAGCCACATGCCCCGAATTAGGGGCTATTCTCTTCCTTCTTTATACCAAGCAAGATGGCGAAGTGGCAAACCAAAGGACTCGCATTCGGGAGGATCCGGATTCGATTCCCAGTTCGGTCATCTTGATTTCTGTTTTCGATGGTCTTCCTAAATCACTTCAGGCGAATGCTAAAATGCTTCCTTACTGCAGGCCATGACCGATTCCTTCCCCGTTCCTGCTTCTCTGAGCAGCTTGCTCCGTATCTAATGACCTCGCTGTCGACGAGACGTTGAGCCCTACAGAGGTAAAACCACAGCTTGTTCCGCTAATTCTCGCCGCACACGCCAGCAAAATGGCGTCACAGACCAGCAATATGTAGGAAAACCGTTCACCGATCAGTGCTTGGTAACTTATTGTTACCTGGTAGCCCAGCTAATAGGGAACCTTTCACAGCACGGAATAGCCAATCAGACACAAGTGCCGTTTACAGAGCCTCGCGCAGCCAACCAGCAAAGGAAGCGCCACGCCATTTCGCCTCGATGTACTTAATTGCTCTGTGGCCCTACCTACTTACCTATCATCTTCATCCTTTACTTTAAACTAAAGATGAGGTAGACCGCTTATTCGTCTTCTGCGCATGTACCCAACACTGACCTACCCCAAAGAAATACAACTGTCAAAGTCACGTGGTCAACAATGATGAACGTCTTGGTTTATATCTCAGTTTTCAAAATACAAGCAATTTTATATTGTATAAAATACTTTCACCTATTTGAATCTAATCAAACTGCATTACAATCCGGTTACAGGAAGTATACATACATCTCAAAGCGCTTGTTTACCAATCCGTGTTCTTACCTCCAATCAAATCCATGCCGTTTTTGCTAGTCGTGTTGGCAGAAAAGCAGTTCGTTGTTGGGACACGGAGACTGGTTGTGCGCAGCCAGAGAGATCGATCTGCTTCATCTTTAGTCTACGTCCTTCGCGAGCTTGAGGAACGTCGGGATTGCTCGTGGCCAACGAACAAGTATTAGATGAAAACTTTGCGTTAAGAGTAAAATACCTGCAATAGCGTTACGAAAAACAAAAATTACGTAACATATTGTTTTTACAGAAGGAATAAGAGCCATTTAGATGTGAAAAGAAAGTTAAAACAATTTCCGGAAGTGGAGTACTTCCAATCAAGAATGGCCCCTGCCTGTCTTGGTTAGCACAACACTCTAACCTTAAATAGTGAAAATGGCCCCACCGCTAATCAGTAGCAAATAATTGATTAATATGATGGCTGAATTTTACTGATTTATATGTGATTCCCACTGAATGTCCAGAATTACACTGCCATAAGTCACTGGTCCCCAGTTCATTTGCTCGATTTTACAGTCGGTAGAAGCTTATGAACTTCCTTTCAGTGAATGTAATTTCACTGACTAATATTAATGTTAATGACTTCAACCGTACAATTAAACTTAGGTGTATGACTCTGTGCTAGAGTAAATTCGTCTTCAGAAAGGTGTGAATTCAGAGCGTCGTTGAATCATGAAGTGCAGAATGTACCTGAGAAACGTAATGATTACCGTGTCTCTACTCTTATTCCATTACAGGCACACGCCATGATGTGTCAAAATACATTCTGAATCTGAACCATTAGACAATCCGAACCATCTATTCTTAAGGCCAGTCGGTGAAAACTGGGCCACAGAAGAGAGCACAAACAAGCTAATTGTTCAATTGTCCCAGGTTTCCAGGTTCACTAAAGTGTCTAAAAATTATTAACAGCTAATACGACTTAGCAAAGTCACTGATTGTCAGTCCATGTCACAGGTTCACATAAAAGTATATGTAAATGAATTCGTAGTAAATTTAATTATGCTGATTCAAACAAGTTATTCATGTGCGTTTTGACTCCAAAATGAAATTTTGATTTTAATTCAAATATTACATGAAGTATTTGAAATGGAACATGAATATCTGAAAAATGTACCTATATTAAAGCACATATCTGCAATCACTGCAATATATGATGGCCTCGTAAATAATTTAATGGAAAATGCTGGGTTTCCCACATCTAATTTGCACTTAGTTTTGTAATGTGAAAATAATAAATCATTTTTAACACGGGATTATTTAACAGCATGTGAAATAAAAAAATGTGGTTCGCCTTATGTATTTACACTGCACCTCACGATATTCCAGGAATTCATGCAAAAAATTCTACTAAGGCTTGTAACGCCTGCATGTAGGCAACACTCAAGGTTCTTCCACGGTTACTGCCAGCTTTTCTGAAGGTCTACTAAAGTTCTACTTCCAGGATATTCTTCCGTCTCGTGCAAACAAAGCTAACCAAGTCTAGAAAATTACACCAAAAGGACAACGCATTGCATTCGTGCACACTCAGTTAAATATTATTTTGCATGAGAACTATTACATACTAGACTTTACCATTATAGCAATTTTTTATGGTTTTAATACATATTAATTATAAATTAAATATTATAAATTAAATACAGATTATGACAAAAAGTTCAATTTAACTAAAAATAATACAAGTATAAAACGCTTGTAATACGTGACATATTTATGAAACAATCAAACACGTCATACATGTGATTTTTTAAAGGTTTGATTTAAAAGGTGTTAAGAAAACGTGAATAGACTAGATAGGCCATTCGCGGTTAGTAATATATTAATTCTTCTAAAACTGCATTCAGTTATCCTACTTATTTTACAGTAACGCAGAACGACAGGATTGCTAAGTAGTAATTACTGTAGCACAATGATTTCTGTAAATAATTTAATTAAGTTTTAATTGTATATCTGGAAATATGCAACAAATCTCAATAGTTGTTGTATATCCTAAATTACTCGGCGGCAATGAAAACTGCTCTGTATATAAGTTTTGCATCGGTACACACTGTGTGGCCCATCGTTGTTAATTTCCGTTACAAATAGAAACAACGAAATGGTATGTGTATTTTGCTTGCCAGTAATACTCAATGATTTGGTATCAAAACTCTACCGAAAACTTTGGTTTTGAAAGTGGTAGTGATGATAAATTATACTATAATTCAGATACCAGAGAACGACCAATAATGAAATTTGGTAAATGCCGTGTTTTGTTATTTACTGAGGTGAAACATGCGCTGTTACACACTTTTTTTTTTGTGAAGAACGATACATGTTGCTGTCTGAATTTAGTGAGGTAAAACGTTGAAGTTTTATACTCCAAGAGAAACGTTAGTTGATAAACGTGAATCCATTGCTACTAGTTTTCACAAATAGAGAACCTTTATTTTTTTTTCATGATTTTTTTTTAAAGTGTTTAAAATGTGTATGTTTTCCTTAGCACTGGTGTACATAGTTCCCATATTCACGAATGTGATCTATTTTGACATGAGGCCGTTGAGGAAAATACTTTGGCCATTAAAACACTTTTCAAGTTGGGCTGTTTAAAGCCGATTTTTTTTCATTTAGTTGTTATTCGCTTACATAGTCGAAACGCAAGAGGAAACTAAACGCAAACTTAGGTCTTTAAATGTGCATAAGTTTGATCAAATTTTTCACCAGTGGTTTAGATAAAAGTGTTTTTAATGTCGGAAAATTTAACTCGATTTTGACTTTAATATTTTTTAAAACATTCCATACATTTCAAACTGAGAATTTTATTTACAATTCAAACAAACTTCTAATTATAAATGAAAATACGTCCACTGCTTTTAAAGAAACTTCACTTTAAAACTTCTAAAATATAGTGTTTATCTAGAGGAATTAAATTTCGCTCTAGTTTACAGAGACCTTCTGGATATGAAACATTGAAGGTATAATAAACCTCAATTACTACATATGCGATACACTTTTTTTTAAATACACGAGAATAGGTGTTAGTGTGTGAAAGCAAAGGTATCGACATTTGATGAGATTTTAATTACTTTGCGTTGCCTCTGGCGTTTCGAAGCGAGCTACAGAGCGTTGCACATGCGAGGTGGCCGCAGGAAATGCTTTGAAACGAGCGGGGAACCAACTGAATGTGAAAGGCTTTCCTAAACGACAGAAGCACAGCGATTGCAGATGACAGCATTTTCCTTGCCGGTAGTACGCCGGGACTTCGTAAATGTTTACAGCAATATTACACACGTGAGTAAAGTGAGAGGTATTTCAATTTAATACGATCATGTAGACGGAAAGTTCTAATATAGAACATAAACATAACAGGAGTAATCTCGGCAGTTCATCAGTCAAAAAATATCTCTAAAATTATTTAAAACATTTTCGTTCATTTGTTTGTAACCAAAATTTACTAACGACCTAACATTAATTTTTTTTTTCGCGAATTGTTTTTAGCACTTACAAATCTTCAATTATTCAAATAAATTGTTTACGATAACGTTTTACATTACAGGTAGGTGGAAAGCTTTTAGTAACTGTCGCTTCCTTGTTATATAATGAGTTTAACTAACTACTAAGTAGCCAGTCCATGGCAGCACCAAAGTTAGAAAGTCAAGAAAATATTCTTTTCTATGGTCATGTGCACGCAGTAAAACTACGAAGTATGTCTCTCTACATTGAAAAAAATTATAATTTTTTTTAAAGAAACTTTATATTTTTTAATTACAAAAATTACGTTTCCAACGGATGAAATCAAGCAAACTATAAAAGTTAATGTCTAATTATTAGTATTGTTATTATTGTGGTATTTAGCGATTTCCCATTCCAGCTAGCGATGAAGCCGCACAGGAACTTATTAACAACAAGAAAATTTTCTAAATAACTAACAGTCAACCTGAAAAAAAATTTAATAGAATATTTTATTCGTACAAGCAAACATTTTATAGAGAGTTACAGGTAGACAGAACAAGACAGGGATAAGCAATTAGAGTCTGTCTTTCTGTTCCTTTTTGTTTAATTTATACAGATAATATTGATATAGCGGAAAGAGACAGCAAAAATTTCTGTGACTCTTTCTATCTCTTAATCTCTTTGGAAGAAAATGAGAGAAAATAATAAAAATGGCAGAATGGCAGTGGCGTGTCTTTCTTACTGTATCTTGTGCCATTTGTAGGCACTCGCTTACATTTAAACATGTGTTTGTTTTAACCTTGTATTCTCTTTCAGGAAATAGTTTTGGTTTTCACGGCAAAGCCACTTGTTTTCTTCTCCAGCACCTAACTTTCTTAATTGCTTTCTATGTAAAATCAATGTTAGATAATATTTTAGTCACTGTTTCTGTAATTTTGTTTATTTAACTAGAAATGTTCCGAGATTTCGTTACTTCGTCATTTTGAAATTTATCGGCGACCGGTTACTCTGATCAGGTTAAGCTGTTGTGCCAACCGGTTGAAATAACTTCAGTTAAATAATATGAATGGTAAATTTTGTAATGAAATATCCTTTATTTGATTTGTGAATTTCATGTTTAAATTCTTCTCAGTCAACGTAATTTTATAAAGTATTCATGGTGTTACTGTAAAATGCCGCGTAATGAAAAAGGATAGTATCGCTGGTTTTGTGTCAAGCGACTTGATATGTGATAGTCACAGGTATTTTTTTAATACACCCTAAAGCTTTCTTTTTGATTCCTACCCGTTATGGCGTGACATAACATTTTGTTAGCTCCGGCTATTATCTAGTTTCTAATGGAGTGATCTCAGTTTTACCGCCTTGGGTGAATGTTACTTATCCTGTTTTTTTTTATCGTCGCCTCAGTAATGCATTATTTTGTTCTTGCCTCATTATTTTTGCATAAATTTCTGTTATTACAGCGGTCGGCCTGTTGGGTCGTAAAATGCTGTGTTGAGGCAATTTCACTACCTTGCTGCCGAGGCGTGGCAAATATTTTTGAAGTCGCCTTGCGTCTTGTTGAGGCCTACTTAATGATGATGTAGTTAGTAACACCGATGCTGGCGTTGACAAAGGCGATGTCCCGAAAATGGGCAACGTCTCAGGAAAATTCAGCCTTTGTTCCACCATTTTCGGCATGTGCATGAATCTTTCAACTTTACAGCAATCAAGTCCGTTTTTCAATACACTTACTTTTGGACTGAATCAATCATCATAAAAAAAAAAAGGATTGTAACATCAAATTTTTTATTCCTATGGTTCGGCATATTTTGTAATTCTGAAATTTAATTTATTTTTGCGGGATATCGACATATTAACAATAATTTATTTCATAAAAAAAGTTTTATTTTATTACAACAGTTTGTTGTTGTTGAAGTACCTAAGATATTATATATCAGACCTTTGTTACTATTGTTAAATGCTTAAAATATTTTATTAGTGTTATATTTTCTTTCACTCCAATTAAAACTCATTTTGGTCACACGAATGTAAGTTCTACTTTCTTTATCAACCCCCTTGCTTTTTTTTACTCTAAATAACATTTAGCTTTATTGCTGTATATACATAAAAATTATTATGTATGTGTAAGGGTGCTGGAGTAGTAATTTTGGCACGGCATTTTTGTTTCTCCATTTTATAATGGGGTCACACCTACACAACCAGATCCTTCGGGGCTTCCCCTCCCGCGCTTCTCGTGAATGGTCTTAGGCTTAGCGGGGCACCGAACACCGGCATCCCACTGATGTTCGGAGTTTCTGCGTCAGGGTCATATATGAGAGGTGCGGTGCAGAAGAATCTCTGACTCTGTCTCGAGACACGGAAAGAGATAATCAATGAAAGAAAGCAGTAAAATAGAGCAGACAGAAGGAAAATTAAAAATGAAAGTGTTTTGTTTTGTATCCCTTAAATGAGGCTGAATAACGAAAAGTCAGAGAAAAAGAAAGGAATATAAATATTCACAATTTTCTATCCTATACCTTCATTTTCTCTGGTCTCTGTAAGATAATTTAGTAATCTCTCTATCACTCTCTCTATCTGTGATTTTCACTCTCATTTTGGGTCCGCGGTGGTGTAGTGGTCAGACTATTCGCCTCCCACCAAGGCGAACTCGGTTCGATTCCTGGTGGGGTCGCTCCAGTATTTTCGCACTTGGGAATCGTGCCGGACGATGCTATTAGCCAGCGGGTTTTCTCGGGTATCTCCAGTTCCCCCCACCCTTGCATTCCGGTGCTGCTCCATAGCCACCTCATTTCACTCGCATCGGTCCTCAAGACCTCTATGTTATGAGCAGCCCAAATATCTCCACTCCAATCTCATTCTGCCGCTCCTTCATATCGATGAACGTTCTTCGTCGCATGAGGCAGTGTAATAATGCACCTAATGGTGATAATCATCTAAAGCCCAATCCGCACTATTAATGAATATTCTAATGAATTCTGTTATTTAACTTACACAAGTTTTACTATGGTCATGAATAGTAGCAATATTTTCGGTAATATATTTTTTTTTTTGTAAAATACTTATAACCCGTCCTGTTTCCCTCCACGTGAGATTACGCAGTATGCTTACAGCACGGCCACTTTCCCCTGTTCGAATAGAAAAAACATTCTGGTCGAAGACTTGCAAGCAGAAAAAATGGCCGACGGCTTAGAAATAAAACTGCGTTTATAATCAATGTAAGCTTCTTTCCAGAAATCAGGTATTTTTAATACTGAAGGACGTCGAACCTGTTATCGTACATTTTCACGCAGCCAAAGAATTTCTCAAATAAAAATCCATCGTAGATGAAGTACTTAAGTAAGTATATAATTAAGTATATGATTGCATAGAAAGAGTCTCATGTCACGTTTGTTCATGCTAAAGGCTGTTCACGATAAAGTGAGCATTTTTTAAATCAACCTTAGAAAAAAGTCACTGCTCCTAACTGCATATATTTTAACGGGAGCACTAAGTGACATGCGCGCACTAAAGTTGGTAACGATGGAGTAAAAGTAATTCCATATATAAATGTCGAATAAAAAGTGTAGGTTACCATTTGTTATAACTTAAATTATTTCTTTCGCTGTCTGTAATGCAACAAAGTGTAAAAATGAGCAGATTTGTAAACTATATACTTTTCTAATGATTTTACACGTTGACATGACCAACGCATGAATGAAGTGATGAGGCCCATGGCAGTGTTAATTTTACATAAGGCGAAAGTATACACAACTTGCTTACAAGTAGATCTTAAGCAAGGATTTCAAAAATACTCAGTTAACCGTGAACAGTCTATACACACGTATGCATAGTTCTTTGTATCTTTGATATACTACTGTACTCCCGGTGGGGTCGGCCCGGGGATTCGCGGCGGTTGTCACGTAGATTGAAAACAACCACACGTCGGGAATGGCGTCAGGAGCTACGGCACGTGGTTACATGGGGACGGATAGCCAAGGACACGCCAAGTGGGCCCTGGTGACCCCGGCGTTACTGTCGGGCAGAGCGCCGGAGCATGCACGCGGCGCAGAACCGTGTACAGTTCTCCATCGCCCTCTGCAGGAGGCTGCTATTGTAGCGCCCTGTGCTGTTGGCATGCGTGGCATGTGACGTCACGAAGAGACGTCCTTCGATGTTGTACAAGCAAAGAATGTGTTTTCCGACATTCCACAGACCTTTTGTGTGAGGCGTTGTAGTAGTCGGCAGAGAGACGGAGGAGAGGCTTGCCAAAGACACATAGCGGAACTTTTGTTCTATATAAATCAACATAAAGGGGTGGAAGGATGGGTACACAAAATTTTTAACATATTAGTTAAGTATTTTGTTTATATTTTAATATCTTAGGGGTTATATATAATAATATAATATATAAAATAATATAATATATATAATATATAAATAAAGAGAGAGTATTATATATATATATATATATATATAACAGCCCCAAAAATATATATATATAAATATAAATATCTAGCTCATAAATATACACAAAATAAATGAAATTTTTTTTTCAGACATTTTACAAACCCAAGAAAAACTTTATCCCCTGTTGTGCCATCTGGCGGTTGTGTGATACTCTGCGATGATTTTCTTATGGAAATTAAACAAATACCACTGATTGAAGGGAGATGCGAGTGTATGTCCCACGTGTCGGAAAATTTCCGTCACAAATTTTTGCATGTGTGAAACACGGCGGACATTACCGATTACGGTAGAGGGTTTTCTCGGGGGTACTCTACTCCCATTTCCCCCATCCTTTAAATTATGTCGTTGCTATATCTCCGAGCTTCATTCTGCGTCGTCTCTTACAGGGTGAACAACAGACAGGCACTGTCAAGTGGAATCCAGCTGCAAATATGACGGAGATGTACACGTGTTTGAAGACTAGCTTGTTCCCGAATGAATTTGTAAAACTCGCCCACCGCCACACGGCGTCGCTTGGGGAGAAGCTCAGAGACGGATATCTTTGCGGGGCAAATGGCGAGCAGTTGTAGCTGTTGCGCCGAGTGTGTCGGTGGCGAGCGTAAACAAGCAAAAAAAAACTAAATAAAGAGCGCCGCGACGTTATAAACGACGCGGCAAGGAAGGAGCCGGGTCCTGGGCGCTGGCGGCAACTCCTCCGCACAGCTGAGTGTCGAGGTTCATGTTGCTGACGTCGCGAGTTGGAGAGAGAGAGCGACGGAGTGAGGGGTGTATGGCCTTCCCCAAGCCATTCGTACACAATCGTGGATAGTCTATTCGTGCTATCTCCACACTTTTTGAACAGAAACTTTGCAAAATCACCCTGTGTGTGACGTGCCTAGTTCTTTACTAAATATGTCACCTCATTGTTGGTTAAATGGGCAGCGGTGGCGTAGTGTCCAGGCCGCTCGCCTCCCACCACGGCGATCCGGGCTCGATCCCCGGCGGGTTCACTCCCGGATTTTCGCATGTGGGAATCGTGCTGGACGATGCCGCTTGCCGGCGGGTTTTCTCTGGGTACTCCCGTTTCCCCCGCCCTTGCATTCCAGCGCCGCTCTATTCTAGGGTTTCATTTTGTCATGCCCGGGGATGGCGGTCACCTACGGGTCCCAGCTGGAAAGACCGTCACTCGGAGGGTGTCGCCTTGCCCTGAGTGCACTCCCCACACGCCTTTTATTTATTTATTGTTGGTTAAAGTGAACTTTCATTTATATAATATCTATAAGTTATAATATTCCGTTTATTATTAATACGAATAAAACAGGGGCAAATAGGCGTGTTGGTAATGCCTGGTAAGAAATAGTTCAAAAATAATATTTCACTGACTGCGCACGAATCCGGTGCGTTGTCCCTTTGGTGTGATTTTCTATATTTAGTTAAGATTTGTTTGCACGAGGTGGAGGGATATCCTGAAAGTAGAACTTTAGCAGGGCTTCAGAAAAGTTGGAAGTAACCGCGAACAGCCTATGCATGTTTCACAGGAAGGTTATATGTAACCGTTGAGCTCTATCACTACGAGGCACAGTGTACGATTATCTTTCTTCTGGGTATAAGCTGTTCGTGGTAAAGTAAGAACTTCGAAAACTAATTAAAAAAACAATTATCATAACTATATTTATAAACTTCATTACAAACTGGCGTGTCGGCTCCCAGTTAAGTTGGCAGCGCATTGATGAAAATATTTCTTAACACTTGAAGTTTTGCGAGTGTAACGTTTTCATTTACAACCACTGAAGGTAATGTTTGTAGTTTTGTACACATTAGAGTACTAATTTGCATATAATTAACACATTTAAATTCTTAAAAATTCCATGGTTTTGCTTGGACGGAGCATGAACAAAGTGTTTAGGCCAATGTAATTGTTAATTTTATATACGGCAGAAGAACACAAAACGAGAGGCACAAGTAAAGTCTAAGGACATTTTTCAAAAGTTCTCAAATAACGGTAAATAGTCTGTAATTTATTCCTAAACCATGCTATTGCTCTAGGTCTACTGGTTCACAGGGGTGCCCAAAATGTGAGTTCATGATGCAGACTGACTCATGGCAATTTTATGTGAGGAGAGAGTAGGGAAAAGGGTTGTTTACAAAATTTAGCTTTGTATTAAGAAAATAAATACGAGTGAATAGGATGGAAGGAAGAGGAAAGAAATAGTCGGTCGTGAAAAAATTACAAGTGGGACCACCAAACGGGCTGTGTGCAAGTTGAGGACAAAGTACTGCCTCGTTCCATTTTATGTACAGATGAGTCTTCTTGCCCTCTCCCTTCCTATATTCCTCATAGTTATCGTAGCTTTGCTGACATGTTATATAGGCCGAGTAGTAAGGCTAGTAAAATGGTTTTAGTTAAATAAAAAAGGACATGTGGAAGAAATGTTATAACATTTTCTACATTTACATCCCTTCTACCAGTCTCCGGTTTGGCCGCCGTATTTGAATAGTGTCCGAAATTAATAGGTTTTAAATTATCTCATTTAATATGCATCCCAGGGGAATATTTTTACAAACATTAAACTTCAGAAAATTTCTTACCATAAATGTCACCTTCGTTTTCTTCTGTGAATAGTCGTGCCAATCATGATACATAGGAATAAGTAATTTTACAATTTTCTTTCATATCATTTCATAACATTAAATATGGGAAAATTTTGGAATATCATCTTATGTAATTTCATTTTAAAGCATTTAGGACATTGAGTTATGCGTATAGGATAAGCACGGAATGGCAAATAGCTCATTAATTATCCAAATAAATGTAATAATAATTAGAAAAACACGAAATGTTTTAATAATCTTTCAAATATTTATTTGGGAAGGGGGGGCCTTATTTTTGTGTGAGTATAGAGAAAAAATCTTCTTGCTGCATACGGACAGGACAATCACGTACTTCTTGATCTAAATCAGTGTCGTAATCAAAACAAGACAATCCAATATAATGCTTGCAGACCACTATACACTTAATTCCAGATTTGTTACAACTAAATGCTCTCTTCATGTAACGCACTCGGAATTAATGTGAAATGATGTTAATTCTGTTGCTGCAAGTTTTTTGTTAGCTAATTAGGAACTAGCCCATTCAAGATAACTTTGTAGTTTTTCTGTCATCGATAATTCGTTTTCCATTCATTTTTGAACTTGGTGATGTGTTCCAAAACAGTAATATTGAAGAGCTTTCATGTTTCAGGAAAGGAAGGTAGATTAAAAATTCATTTTCTATGTGATTTTACTAATTAATGACATATAAACTCTGAGATTCTCAGTGCCACCGTATAATTGAAGTAAATTTTTTATTCGGCCTCATGGTTTTCGCCAGGAGATGCTTCGATTTTGAGGATGCTGAGACTGCTGCTGAACTTGGCAACATTACTAAGGGTGGAGCAAAATTTATACTTCAGATCTATTACAGAGTAGATAAGTGCACAGACACGAAATAGCGTGGCGGCTCCGTTGATGTGTGCGTACTCATTCTCTAATAGGCTGCGCGAGGCTGTGAGAGTGGGCCTTGTGTCTGATTGGCTACTACATGTTACGAAAGGTACCCCGTTGGCTAGGTTGCCTGCTGGTGAGTAGGTTACCAGGCACAGACTGGGGAACCGCGTTCCAACATTTTGCTGGCCAGTGACAATACTTTGCTGGCGTGTGCGGCTGGACTTTGCCGTCTAAACGGTTGTTCCACCTCTATATTTATATGTACTCTGTGATCCCGCCTAACGAGTTCAAGCTATTCGCACTCGTTCAAACCGCTTATAGTTGTTCATACCTGTGTGGAATGCGTCGCCGAGGCATCCTGCGTACTCACAGACGTTCCAAACACAGATTACACTACGCACAGCTGCGTTGTACGACCATTCAATTTATAGGCTGTTCACGGTAAACTTAGCACTTTTGAAAACCCTGCTTAATATCTACGTGTATAAACATGTGCGTTCTTCCACCATATGAAAAATTAATGTTTCCATTATCCTAGTCACTTCGTTCGTTTGTCGGTCAAGTGAAAATGTAAATTTTTTAGAAAAGGAAATATTTTACAAAAATGATATTTTTTACACTTATGTACATAAAAAAAAGGTAGTAAAGGAGATAATTCCAGGTATTACAATGTTTTACTAAAACTTTCAATTTAACGTTAAGACACGCGACTACTTTCCCTCCATCGTTACCAACTTTACTTGGAGCATGCCGCTCAGCGCGCCCGTTAAAATGTAAGCAGGTAGGATCATTGATATTTTTCAAAGGTTGATTTCAAAAGTGCTCACTTTATCATGAACAGCCTTTACCAGGGTTACAGCGATGTGAGAGCTTCCTGTTGGCAGTTGTACACACAACTAATCACGGTAAAAATTAAATCAGGTTTATTATTTCCCGTGATGGTGCTGTATACAAACTTTCGCCCCTAGTGACTTATTCGCAACGAGTATAAAAATATTTCACCACCAAATTTTTTATAAAAATTCATGCTGAATTGCACCTAGGGTGTTACTGTATCTTTAGTGTTAAACCATCTCACTAGCTTATTAGAATTCTCGCCATCTACAATCCAATTCTCATAAACAGTATGTTTTCGTGAGACTAGCTATTGACAAAAATTAATGTATTTAACAAAACGATTCACGCTAGCATCCCAGCTGTCTCCCACAGCATTTATACATCGAAAATACTTGTAATTGCGTTCATCCGGCGACATTCAAAATTTGTCTTTTGCGTAAAAAAGTTACTCGTTATTTTACTGTACATTTATGTATTGCCTTTCGTACAAAATTGTACGACGAAAAACCTGGATTTTTTTTTTTTACCAGCGAACCATATTTCACTTGGAGAAGGAATAAATCATGATATAAATATTGTGGTTGCAGCCGCCCTCGTAGTACCTCCACACTTTCATACGCAGATACAAGTGGTCTGGGTGACGTCACGTGCACAAGCTTCTGTCCGCCACCAGTTCATCCGCAGTGATAAATGAGTGGCCTATATTCCAGCGGCTTCTAGTAAATTCTCATGCGCCTTGCAGCATTGAAATTTGACGCGGACCAAAAAACTGAGTTTCAAATACTACATCTCACAGACTTCTACCAAACCTCACTCTTATCAAACTCTTTTTTTTAGCGGCTAATGATGCATACCGTGCTGTACAGACTGTCTGGCTGGCAGTCACAAGCAAATGTCTTCGTTGTCTTATAGATTTCCGTTGGTGCCAACATGGTTGCAGTTTTCACGCCAGTTATATATAGATGGCGATATTAACTGAGCGTTAGGATAATCTAGAACTCTTCCTTTTCCCCAACAAATGCTGTCCATGAGTGGTAAAGTTATTTAAAGTCTACAATTAATTGAACTCTAATGCAATTTCGTAGTGAGACGTGGTTTAAACTTGGCGGTTTCATAAATTATTATCTTTTTGTAGGAGTAAAAATAATATTTGCAAATATCTTTTAAATGGTTAAAATTAACAACTACTATGTTTACTTGGGTTATGACCTAGTTGGCTACATCTTAGTCTGTGGTGTGAGAGATTATGGATTAAAATTCCGCGTACGGTATTTACTGTCTGTAAGCTGTTAGGGATAAAATCAGGAGATTTTTAATGAACAACATTCGGATAAATTTTTTTCTTTATTTGGACTAATTTTCTTGCTGTTGGGTTTTTGTATTTCTTGCAATATCAACAATTTTTCTGGCATACATTTGCATTCAGTAGATTAACGAACTTAAAGTAAAGCAAATTTTACATGACGCTATGACCATTGGTATAAGTTCTTAAGTGCTCCTAACAACACTATGATTTCATCGTAACATATTTATTGTGATATATACGTCAGTTTTTTATTCCCATGCACATATAATAAATGCGTAATAATACATTTTGAGAACAAATATTTAGGATAGTAAGGCAACGAATGACCAATTTATAAAGGAAATGGAGACCACAAAAGTGGTAATATAAAAATTTTATTTAATATAAACAAGGGAAAAATATCTTAACCAGTTTGAAGTTAATGTTTGAGTAGCACGTTGCGGTTACGTACAGAAATTCTGAAGAGGACAGGAGCTTCTGATAATTATGGTACCGACCTGGTGCTCACAAATCTTGTCACACCGTAGTTATGTTGCGAACCATCAATGATTGTCACATGAACTCAATGTCTTAGCGTGCGCGGCCAACAAAAACGCCTTTGGCCAGTCACTACAGTACTTAAGTAATTGTCGTAATGGAACATAGTTATAGAAAGGCTGAAAGGAGAGCAGTACTATGCACATTGCCACCTCTCTCGGTAACGCTGTTCAAATATACAAAGTTAGTTGTTATTTCTTTAGCAAATGCATTTTATTTGTGTTACATGTTTTTGTGTAGTATTCTGATAGAAGTGCAAAAATGTTGTAAATTACTTTTTAATAACAACTGAAATAGAACAAGGATTTTATATTTATAAATCATTTTGCAGAACAAATTTAGAAATTATATTCAAGTAAGATATTTGGCTCTACCTCACAATTGTTTGCGATGTTCCAAGCACAAATAAAAATTCCACAAAAGTCATTGTATGGCTCGCCATAGTTACATGTTAAGTTCACAGTAAAATTCAAATGTATAACACATATTTATTCCTTATTGCAAGCAAGCGAAGTGCTCAGTTTCGAAATAAACTTTTTTATGACATTCGTCCTACTTAAAGATCTGAAATAAAACTTCATGTTTAAATAATTTTTGTATATCGCGTAGCACAACTTTTCAAGTTAAAATCCTCATAGTTATGCAAAACTGTTTTGAATGTTAAATTTTTCACTAATTTGATAATTTAATTAAATTAGTTTTGACATAATGATTTCAAAACGCTAACAAATCGCCGAAACGAGCTGGAATAAAAGTTTGGGGAAAGTTGAAAAGAACATTGAAATATTTGTATTGTAAGCATTACAAGAAGCGAGCGTCTTGAGGTCGTAGACCGAAGAGCTTATGTGTAAAAAAAAAACCACGCTGAATTAATGACTGCGATCTATGCGAGGACAGCTACTGTATGTTAGAACACTCNCTTTCCCAACCACGTCGTGTCCGGCCGATTATGTGGTAAACGACCATCTTTGAACTGCACTCCTGTTGCGGGCACAATCTACTCCAGCCGAGTGATTGAGTTGAGCCATAAACGCGCGAGTCTTCCGGATGACGTCACGTGGCTCGCCTCTCCCACCACATCGCGATCCAACCCCCCATCCCCGCTTAGATTCACCTCGGATGCTCGCTGAAGATTCTATTTGTCTTTGCCCTCTTTCCCTCGCCACTCCTTTCTTTTCGCGGATGATGACAAAGGATTCTCCCGTCCCTGAATTGATTTACGAGAAGGCCAGGGGAAGTCATGTTGAAAGCCAACACGAGTACGCGATGACCCTGTCAAACGAACTTTTCGCAGAAAAATTTTATTTATCAGTGACGTTAACTGGTAGACTTTTATGTAGAATGAAATGAAAAGTAATTTGATTTTCTGGGATTTCTGGGACGGGGTTCGTTCTGACTACTAAAAGTTCCTCTCCCCCCCCCCACCTAAATTGCAACGACGGGCATAACAGTCATCACAGAGTACCTAAGAATACAGAGGTGAAACAGCCACCTATTCTATGAACTCCAGGGACCGCGGGGGTGTAGTAGTTAGACTACTCGCCTCCCACCACGTGTTCGATTCCCTGCGGGGTCGCCATCGGATTTTCGCATGTGGAAATCGTGCCGGACGATACGGCTAGTCGGCGGGTTTTCTCGGGGATCTCCTGTTTCCCTCGCCCTAGCATTCCGGAACTTCTTCATACTCACCTCGCTTCTCCCTCATCAGCTCTCAAGCTTTCGCTGTTAAGGGCCGGCCGCCCAAATATCTTCACTCACTGTGAACTCCAGCCGCACAGGCCAGCAAAATGGCGACACTAGCCGGCAACATGACGGGAACGCCATTCGCCGTTCAGCGCCTGGTATTTTACCAGCCGGCAGACCAGCCAATAGGAAACTTTTCGTAGAACGCAGTAACCAATAAGATACAAGGTCCGTTCCCAGATCCTCGCAGAGCCAATCAGAAGATAGGTAGGCCCACATCAAAGGAACCGCCACACTGTTTCGCCTCTGTGTACTTATAACTCTGTACCGTCATCATACTCCAGGTAACATATAGTTTCTGCATTTTCTGGGTCTGAAGTGGTTATCGAACCGACCTGCTATCACAGCGATCTGGACTACGTTCCCGGTGGATTAGATTTAGTATTTCTCAAAGTGTGGGCAATATGTTGGCTGTTAGTACTGCGTTTTCTCGGTGCACTCCAGTTTCCGCGACACTACAATACATCGCTTCTGCAACTGAAGATGTCAGTTCACCTCTGAAAAACTAAAAATTAGCATACGTTATTTTTACCACCGCCTAAAACGGACCACGGATGTTGCAAGAAAGATAATTCTGTGGTCTGCCCTAGATTTATGCGTAACGCTAGATGTGTTTACGCATCAACACACATTTAAAAAATGTATGGTATTATATTTGCATATAGTGAATCGTAAATAATTACACAGGGCGGAGGATGAGATACTTCACATGTATCTGTATTCTTTTCAACAATACGCAGTACTTACGAATAATAGGAGTGCTCACAAGATTGCAAACTTGTTAGATTTGGAGCAGTCTTTTCTTACATTTGACGAGAGCTCAGTTTTAAGCAAAGTACCTCTTAATCCAATTACGGGAGGTGGTTGACGTCTATTGGGATATCGTTCAGCGTACACATTACAAGAATGAACAGCATTCTTACTACATTCACCATACACCAGGAGCATATCGGTGTTTTCCGCATTAGTAAATACCATCTTCCAACACCTCCTACGTCTAGGTATTATGATTGCAATAAGTGTAATGGAAACAGATTCTAAACACACATATGAACATCGTAGCCTAGTAACTAAGCAGTTAAATGGAGAAGACCACTGTCAGTATTTAAAAGTGTCACATTACGATAGCATGTAAACTACTTGCGCCATAATCGTACAAAAACTACCATTGGAATTATAATTTCCTCTAGTTTTAATTTCTTGACGTGAATAAGCATTGAAAAAATTGTAACTTTGTTCAAGAAATACATATTTTGAATACTTATTATCATCTGTGTCTGGGCTGTAATTATGAGTCCTTGTCTAAACTTCAATATTGTGAAACCAGCACATCAATAGCACCTTTCGTTTCCGAAATATTTGTAGTTCAAATTTTAGGTGATTCATTCTGTATAGCTAAAATAATGAAAATGGCTACACTGAGAGGCCAATTTGTAAACGATATACAACCACTGCCACTGTAAAAACATTTCTGTTAAACTTCCTAAACTGTAATGGAAGGTTTCAACCTATACAGTCTATGGAAATAATATCTACTATGCATCAAGCTGAAGATATAGGAATGTTTAGGGTCGCTACTATACAAAGTTGGGAACTTCCCTACGCATTTGACTGTTTCCTGAGCAAATGTAGGAACGCTACAATTAATGTATAGGAGGGAAATTTACCATTCCCGCTTTCTCACTACGCATAGGTATACAATGTTATAGTAAATTTCCGAATAATTTGTTATAGTGTAGTTTATAAATGGTCTATGTTGATAACATCAAGCACGCAGTAAACTGTTCACTGGCTACGAGAAGCGCTTTCATCACAAGCACCAAGCACAGCTCTCCCAATAATATTACAAGATTGCAACACTTAAGCTTTAAATGAATTCATAACTGAACGTGTTAAGTGAAACTTTCACTTTTATTGTGTCCATAAATTATAATAGTCATTTCACAGTCAACGCGAAGTAGAAACAGAAAGGAAAAACATAATTTGGTAATGGCAAGTAAAAAAAAAAGTAATGTAAAAATATAATTCAAATGAGTTTAATTTCTTTTCGAACGTTTCTTAGTCTCATATTTATATTCTGATGAAGACAATGCTGTAATTCGGAAACTGTCGACTTTAGGACATGTGTTCATAGGGACGTTCTTGTTGTTTCGATAAATACTATCCACTCTCAGATTACTCCCCCCATATTTGGGAACAACCTGAATATGCAAATACTTAATAATGATTTTCTGTCTAGTACGGTGTGTTGGTTTCTTCTTGACGTTTTCTTCCAGACTTGTTGACGTTTTGGTTAAATGTGGCGGGGGGATTCTTAGTAATAAGCTCGAAAGTAGAACTTCAGCAGTGCTTCAGAGAAGATGGCAGCAACAACGAAGAGACGACTCGTCTTCCCGAAAAAGGGTGCCACGAGAATAAACAGTTTATTACGGAATATTAATGATATTATTGATAGAATTTGCTCAGCATCCTCTGTGTTCAGTGATGTCAGCGAATATGTAAGGTCGCTAATGGTGTTTACATCCTGCTGTGCTGACGATTTGAGCCTGGCGCCAATACCTTTGGCGAGAAACATTGTCAACGTCGTTAAAGCATTATATTCGTATGGTGAAATTATGGGTTCAAATTACAAGTAAACCAATGCTGTACACCGTTTTCAAGTTCACAGGTTAAGGAGTTGAGTTTGTGATTAGCTCCTCGATTGCCCTACAAGCGTGAAAGTCAGTGTATTAATAATACCAGTAGAATGAAAGTAGAGGAGACGCGACAGAGGACCGACAGTCATAGTTTGGAGGAGTACCAAACTCACACTGTATTCGCTAAAAAAGCAACTGTCAATCACAGCAACTGATAGATAACTTAACGTCATGTCAGCTTATCGTCAGGTAGCTGTTAGACCAACGGATAGACAAAAATCAGCTATGAGACAGAGCAGTTATTTGGGCAGGCAGTTATTTGACGCGCAGTGGACAGACATCTAATGGGCGGACAGTTGTTAGACAAAGCATTTGACGGCTAGACAACTGTTGGTCATAGTACCTGATCAGAAGTCACCTGACAGTTGTCGGGTGGACTGTCAGACAATTGACTGTAGCCGAAATCAGACGGGGAGACGAAGAAAGTGAGAAATGGCTAGAAAATTATTTGTGATTATCCGGTTTAGAAAATTATTAATATTTGGATATTAAAATATTTATCTGATAAAACATTTTATTACGCAATTTAACTTAGTGCCATTTTTCCTTGAAAAGCTAGTATCAGGTTATATTTCATTTAACTATATACTTCTTTCATCTGTGTGTTTCAACTTCCGTACATTTGACACGCCCACAAAGACTCTTGGTTTACCGTAGATCCAGCTGTTTTCAACTGTCGCAGAGCCTTATTTAAGTCTTCCATTTGCTGCTTAAATGTGTCTGAGAAAATACATATGTTGTCTAGAAAAGCTATAGACGATTTATATTTGTTCTTCAAAAATTTTACTCAATATCCTAGAAAGGCACTGCCCACCGAAGTTTACCCCGAAGTGGTACACGTGCCCATTCGAATTGTCCCCATGGCGTTACGAAACCTGTTTATTTCTGACTTTCCTCTTTCAATACACATTGGTGGGAGGCTGAATTTAGTGTAGAACTTTGCCTGTCCTAGGTACTGCAATACGGTTTCTACATTTGGCATTGGAAATGGGTCTACTTTTACTCCACCGTTCAATGCCCTGTAGTCTGTAACCAAGCGGTGTTGCCCTGGTACTTTCTTTTTGAACTTTATTTTGGCTGTGGACAAATTGCATAGCATGCACGTTTTCAGAGAGGATAAAAGGTTGGTGCAAGCAATTATACCCAAGCCAAGTGGCTTAGCTTGCGATATCCTTTTACAGGGCTTAGATTCGTATGAAGATAGGCAATCCATAAAAAAAGGGTATGGCATACACAACTTACATCTAACAGTATAAACAGTAACTGTATAACAGTTCATATCAGGTGACACCTGAGTGTCACACTCTGATCCGGTGGACTTCATTATGGCTTCAAGTAGCCATATTTCGCGTTACACAAGTTTAAATGAAGAAAGCAGCCAACAACCAGTAGATCGCCACTGGAATCTATCACGATGCAGGATTATGATCTAAAAATCTTGGTCCCTAATTCTGGTGGTGGTGACGCACCGATAACAACTACCAGGAAGGCAAATGAGAATTTTAAGAACTTTGCTAGTAATATTTATCGGGGACGTTGTTTTTATGCACTGAAATGATTACAAATGAGCGGAGTGCACCTCCATTTTTAATTCGGCAGGTTACGTGCGTAACTTACGAAGACTATTGTTCTCCGGACATAAGCCTGTTTTACAGAGTACATAACAATACAGACGTGAAACAGCCGCTTATTCCGCAAACTCCAGACGCACACGCCAGCAAAATGGCGTCCTTAAAAGCCACATGTCGGAACGTCATTCGCCATTCAGAGCCTGGTATCTTCCTTGCCAGCCGACCGCAAGGCAAATAGAGAACTTTTCACGGGCTGCAGTAGCCATTCAGATAGAAGGCCGGTTTCCGGAGCCTCGCGCAGCCAATCAGAGAACGGGTACGCCCGCATCAAATGAAACGGCACGCTAGGGCCACCTGTTTTTCGCAAAAAGATTAATCGCAGTCTAGTCTTCAATATCGTAGTGCACATTTGCAAATTTTATGTTGTTATTGGCTGCGTATTTTTGTTGGACGACAGTATCATACTTGACCGGGCCAAACAGAATTAAGTCGCCACGACTCTGACCCTCCGTGATTCGCGGGCAGACAAAGAAGACGCATGCTAATCAAAATCACATAATCACAAAAGTTGATCGTAGCCAGAGTGTTTTGGAGTATAACTCGTCGTGGAATTTTTTCGCGAAAAACTGGCACCCCTACGCAACGCCGTTGCACATTTATCTACTTATTTAATATGTGCGATCGCCACGTCGTCCTCGCGTTGATCTGATCGCGACGACACGTGCGTCGCTAATGTCGCTAGGTGTCGCCGAGTAGCGAACTGCCAGTAAGGCTGTCCGTGGGGTTATCGTACAAGTATTGGCTCTTAGTCTGCCACGCCAGTATCCTTCTGGCACTACATCGCGAGCGCTGAATGACGGCGAACGAATCCATCAATCCCGACACTGTAACCGGCTTAATGGCAGCTTTCGAACTTGAGGCTCACGCGGTCGGGCGTAACATGAACCCTCTGTAGATTATGCATCAATTTATGCTGATTCTCCGCCTGCAAGTGGGGAGAGATCTTGGCTATAACTGTGCAGGCTATGAAGACTTGTCATTCAATGCCGGGTCCACTTTTTTTTCTCTTTTGCCCTTTGACGATTACGTGCTGATATTTTCCACATATCCGGTGACGGGGTTTACCTGCGACCCCTATGACGCCACCAACAAATTCTGCTGTGCAGGTCAAAACCAAGTATAATCCAGCTGAAAGTTAGGTCTTGTCACGAGTAAGTTCGTTGGACATTTTTAAGTTGGGGAGGAGATAAATTTTTCGTGGGGACCACTGAGATGGCATGCCTCAGTTTAAGGATTATTTTACTTGGAAAACTCAAGAAAAATGATTTACATTAAGTTATTTACCATCTTATGCAGCGAAAACATAAATAGCTACTAACTGATATATTTTTATTTCGTTCCAGTTAATGAAATTTTAACCAAATGCGTTAATGATTATCAACTTACATTTTTTTTCAATAGCATTCATTAAAAACCCATTTGTTTCACAAGTTGTTGCGGAATAATTAGTTACGGAGTTCTGCGATAAAAAAAAATGAGCAGCATATTGCGTACTTCTCAGGAAACGAATGTTTTTCTTAATATTGGGAGCTTTTAAAACTGACACAGTATCAAGTATCAAGTAGCGTCCTCGGGTTTGCCTCACCTGGGAATGGCGTATAAAATAAATGTCTTAAAAAAATACTGTAGTTTCTTACGTAAACATTCCTTGATTTTACCTTTATGGGATTGAATTGTCTCTAACTTTGTTCGATCTGGCTGAACAAGTGCTAGTGTACTCATATATTGTCGGTAAAATTACTGTCTTCAAAAATGATTTCATTTGTCGGATAGTGACTCACGAAATGGATTATCTAACTTAAATGAGAGTGCACTTAACTCGTGAGTACTTAAATCACAGCCTCAGCAGACTGACGTTTAACGCGGACAGTGTGGAGAGAATGGTAGGAAGTTGGTTGGACTGCATCAAGATGAGATGCTGGACGTCCATTTACAATCGACTCGAGATGAAAACATCAATCCCTGAAGGAAAAAAAACTGCATGAATTACCTGCTTCAATGACATTATTGAAGCAATAGCGAGCTCTAAGTTACAAGCTAGTCTGATGACTGCTGAATCGGTTCGTCGGCAGTTTTCTTTGCAGTTGGCGTTGCGCGTTCATCAGCCTCTCCTACGCTGCATTTGTCATTTAAGCATGATCAGCATAATAATACCATCGCTGTCGCGTATAGGGTTATGTAAACAGCCCACAAATCATGCCTTTTCTCTCTGATATGACAAGCATTTGGGAATGAACGGGTCATGTCGGATCGTAGGTGACCGTGATCGTGAAGACGTCATTCTATGAAAGCGACAAAGCCGAATCGACGAGCTTACAACAAATTTAAAAAGTCCTTATTGTTCGCGGTGATATGAATCACGGAAAGAAGCATCTTGAAATGAAGTGGAGTATAAACATGGTGAAAACTTAAAGTAACATTTCTTCCACGAGAAAAAGCGATTCTAACTGTGAACATGGTGCTCCTCGGCAGGATGCAATAAGTGCAACGTGTAGCCCGCTTTGCGGTTGGGAATCGACTGCAGCAGTTGCAAGTTTGTTTACTCTTCGGACAGCGGGCACAGAGAGACAAATGAAACCCTGAGTTCGGGCAATATCCAAGTTCCGATACCTCCTCCCGGCTATTCCGTGAACTTCTGATTCGCACTCACTTCAAGTGAAAAATTGACATATTACGGCTTCTGTTTTGTGGAACTGAACTTTTATTTACATTTATGAAATAATAAAAATTAAGTTCGAATTAAAACAGTTTGAAATAAATATTCAATTTATATATATATTTTTTTTTTTTTTGCAAATTCAAGCAACACATATTAGATTCAAATGGTCTCTCAAATTCAGTATATTAAAACATGGCTTTTTTTTAATACAAATAATTCGTCTCCAAAATTTATTTGTTTTCGTTGTCTTCGAAAACAGCACAGGACATGATACAATGCTGAGTACGCCTCTCTGATCAGAAATCGTTTTATACAACATACATTTCTTACAAGCAATAAGATACCTTAACCATTTCAGCCAGTGTTCCATATCTGGGACGTTGTACAGAACATGCTTTAAATTGTGGCATCACTTTTATATTGGGTTTTTTTTTTTTTTTTTTTTTTTTTTACAAATCTTTTCAATCAAACTGTATGACCGGATATTAAAAATTAAAGCTTGACATTACACAGAAAACAATTTAACTGAATTTTTTTGAGTCTTTACGATTTAAGATATATCAATTTTTTTCCCACGTGGAACAGAAATTATTTAATAATGAGGGAACCTATGATTACGGTTACAGACTTGAAACAAATCACGCCGGAAAAATAAGTTGGGTTTCGAAATAACTGTTAAGATGTTCCTTGTTCCTTTACAAGCTTGGTTTTTCAATACCGAATCAAAAAATTAAGTTATAGAGAAATTCAAGGACGGCGGGGATACGTCCCCCTTTAATGCATTGCATAGTTCACGGCAGAAAACATAAGCTGTTTTCTGCCGTCCCTCACCTATGACACACATCATCTGTTGTTGCGAAAACATACCCTAGTCTCATGAAAAAATGAAATAAATTAACACATTTTTATTGGTTCCGACATATCACAGAACATTATGAGGATACTAGTACAGTGCCACACAAAAAATGACTTCGTTTCAACGCCTAAAACAATATATTTATTTGTGACTGGAAGGGCTAAAGAGGTTTTGTGGCCGAAATTGATAAGGCGTAACATAAGTTACTGATTTTGAATACCAGGTAATCTATGAGTGCGTTTGTCTTTAAATGCACTTTTAGCTTTATGTAAGCCATTCCCTAATCAGCCAATCGGCATAAAGCGGAGACGTAAAAAAAGCAAAAAACCAAAAAAACACAATAAAAGTTACTACTAGAAATGTTTATTTTCTACATTTATACTTTTAAAAAAAGTCCCATTAAGGTTCGGCGTTACCTACTATGCAGTATTCTTTCAAGTTTATGTGAAGTAAATTCTTTTTTAATGTCAGCATATAATTAAGTTATTTGCCTTACTCTGCAGTAGACAAAAAATACCAAATTTAAATGTAAAGTTTTGTCACAAATAGCATAATATAAAGCGTAAAACATCAATACGTTCCTGCCATTCTACGATTACCGAATTTACTGCCGAGCAATAAACAAAGCGCACACAGAAATATGCATCGGATGATACTGGAACTTCATAGATGTAGTGGCAGAGCTGAGTAATACACATGATCACAACATCAGAGTAGCAGGACAATTTTATATGTGGATCTGTGGTACGCCGTCCGGTCGTCTTTAATATTGCGTTACACCCCCTCACACTGTGATACACCCTGCAACACGGTCTGGCATGGAGTCCAGAAGATGTAGGATGTTGTCCTGAGGCAGACGGGTCCACAATCGTTGGATTGTGTGTTCAAAATCCCGGATATTGCGGCACGACGGCAGCTGGCGTTTCAACTGCCCCCACTTATGCTCGATTGAGGACAAGTCAGGGGAGCGGGCAGGCCATGGTAGTGTTTGAACATGATGGAAGCAATCCTGGACCACCCGTACTGTGTGTGGTCGGGCGTTTTCCTGCCGGAATATCGCACCTGGAATCTCGGTCAGGAATAAGAGCATATGGGGGTGTAGGATATCATCAACGTAGCGCTGGACCATAAATCTCCCACATAACACGACGAGAACGGATCGACTATTGTAGACTATGATTCCACATACCACAATGCCTTTCGTGGGAGAAGTGTGCACTTGGTAGTGACATTGGGATTGTGGCGTTCAGCAGGGGCCTTTCAAACCGGCGCTATGGTCATTAGTCCCCATAACGAAGCGGCACTCATCACTAAACATCACTCATCGCCACTCTGTGGCGTTCCACAATGCTCTGGCCTGACACCACTGCAGACGGAGCCGCCCACTGTTGTATAGTTATTGGCAGCACAACGAGGCGTCGGGAAATGGTTCGTGCGCACACAGGAGCCCCATCACTGGCCAGTGTCGTAGACCGCGTCGCCATGGGATCCCTCCGCGTCTGGTGCACGATCCGTCGATCCTCTCGACTGGTAGTTGACCTCGTCCGTCCGTCCATCCGTATTGCCCACATGGTGGGCAATACGGCGATACAACCACCCTGCGATTTTCAGCTCAATTATGAGTTCTCTCTCAAAGTATATCAATTTCGTAAAGCGACATCTTTGGCGTCTTCCCGTCGTCCTTCATCTGCACTCTTTATGCTTGCTTGGTATCGTCTGGTGTTTCTTGCGTTAATGAGGCTTCGATTACAAGCCAGTGACTACGATCACTGGTCGGTGGTTGCAGCATCACTGCCGGGTGTGCGGTCAAATGCAACCAACATGGGAACATTTGCATATAAGCCCGTACTTTCGCTAATTACATTGTTTCGTGGTTGTCGCATGGTTTCTTCATGGTGCGCAATTTTCATTGTCCGACAGTGTAACACGCAGTAAAAATTAAATTTAAAAAAAAATGTTTTTTTTATCAAGCAAAATGTAAACTTTATGAAGTGAGAATTTCTTAATAATTACTTTAAAACTGGAATTATGACACGAAAACGAATTTCTGCATAAGACATGAAGTCGAACCATAATGAATTTCGGCTATAGCCTAAGGTTTCAGTGTACGTATTATACATATGGCATTTAATTATGAGCGCACACACGTACGTAATTTACCAAAGATTCAAACCCTTATCCTGGCTCATTCCGACCTCTGACCGTTGCAGAAATAGTTTCTAGTTACTTAAGATTTTGAGAGCTGCCCACGCGACGTAATATTACTAGAGATGGTGCTTTATCGCAGAAAAAGCTGACTGTTTGCTAGGATTCAACATACTGTACACATGTCCGACAGTTTTCTTTCCTGATTGGCTGTAATGAATGTATGAAGATACTACCCCTTTTCACTGGACCATTGAGATTCTGATACTATAAGGCAGAACGTTCCTAAATGGTCTGCAAAAATTTGGCCAGTCTAAATCTTGTTTATACAATCATGAAAGAATAAACTAGTTAGAGTGTTATAGAATATAAGTTGGCTCAAAAAATGTTTGCGATTTTCCACAATTTCTAAATATTACGTCGCCTGACTTTAACTGAGTTTTATGGAGTTTGAAGTAACATTACGACATTCACATTCTTTGATGACACGGGCGTAGAAATATTACTTCACTGGCAGTTTTCGTAAGGTTCTCTGCGACGTAATATTACATCGGCAACATTCAAAGTGTAAACTACATAAACAAACAGGATGGAATTTATATTATTCTACGTATGAAAAAAAACATTTCACTGGGGCACCTTCAACTCGGCATACTGGTAGAAAGATAGCTAATAAAAACGGTAAACGTGTACATTGTTGTGGGAACCAACAAGATGGTTGTTAACGGGAATACAGCGATCAATCGACTAATGGTCATGCATTCGTGAATATAGTCGACTCACTTTTAGCTTGCGTGACTTTATTGTTATTAAATCGGTACAACACTGAAAGTGTTAATATTTTCTTGGTTTCGTTGACTGAATTCGAGAAACTTTAAAAAGAGTCTCAAGGACCGAGTGATGGTTCAGTAGCTGCTCTCGCCACCTTCCCTTTCAAACTAAGGTCTTCAGTTCTATTCCCACGCTCCGGTAGACGGGAACTGACGCGGCGGCTGTTCCGGCGTGTTTAGTGTAACGGACATACATTAAACTACCGTTTATATGAGGGGGGTGAGGGGTTTCCTACACGTTTTAATTTTCGTTATGGCACGCGCATGGCGCAGGTAGGACGTGCCTCTGCCTTGTCATGCTGGGTACAATTAATCCACAAGTACCCTGGAAAATTACGAGTACGCCACGTCGAACAAACTGAAACCATAGAAAGTAGAGTGCGCATGAGATCTAAACATAACCAGTCTTTTTTTTAATATTGAAACGGCGTGGATTTGATTCGAAGTTATAATACTGTTTACATAAATTCGTGCTTTTAAATGTTAGTGCATGCCCTTTGATTGAGTTTAAATGCGACTTCACGTTATTCATATATGCAAACTATTTCTCACCCGCCTCGTAATTATAGCCCGGCTCTGTTGGAGGAGTAAATGCAATTTTATACACTCGCTACGTGATTTTTTGTAGTTCTCATAGCGACAAAAGGGTCAATACTGGAGACAAGCGCAGAAGACATAAATCAGTCTTCCCAATGAATATCGAATCCGCTGAAGTTGCCTTTCTACTCGTAGTAGTGGTGGTGGTGGTTGTGATTTACATATTCTGTACTGGGAATGTAGGAAATCTCCTTCCACGCGACGCACTGAAACAGTAAGCGGTTGCACAGCTCAGGTACTGTCCTAGACATACAGTACAGTATGGAGTAGGTATTACCCTGCCCAAAACATAGATGTTGTGACTGATTAAGTTATATCTCATGACGAGGTGGCAGATGTCCTACAGCACCGAGCAACCCAAACGTGGCGCTTCTTTCTTTAGTTAACTTTAGCTGGAGAACAGCTGCTCTGATCTGCAGCACTTCCATATTTTTTTCTATGAGTGCCGAAGCGCGTCAAGGCGTGGCGCTGAAAGCGCTACGATAAAACATCGAACACTGGCGAGACGCGTGCCTGAGTAAGCAACTGACTGTCGCTGCAGATCATCGTCGCAGAATACTTGAGAATACAGAGGTGAAACTGCCACTTGTACCGCGAAATCCAGCCAAACACGCCAGCGAAATGGGGCCGCGGTGATGTAGTGGTTAGACTACTCACCTCCTACCAAGGCGAACCAGGTTCGATTCCCAGCTGGATCGCTCCCGGATTTTCGCATGTGGGAATCGCGCCGGACGATGCCGCTGGTCTGCGAGTTTTCTCGGGATCTCCCGTTTCCCCCGTCCTTGCATTCCGGCGCTGCTCCATACTCACCTTGTTCACCCTCATCGGCTCTCAAGACCTCGACGTTAAGCACCGCACAAATCTCTTCACACACTAGCCAGAAAAACGGCGTCACAGATCAGTAACAAGTCGGAACGCCGTTGGCCAATCAGCGGCTGGTAACCTACTCGCCAATTGACAACCCTGCCAACAGAGAATCTTCCGCAGCACGCTGTAGCCAATCAGACACTAGGAACGCTCCCGGAGCCTCGCGCAGCTTATCAAGGAATGGGTACGCCTACGGGCAAGGGAACGCCTCGCCATTTCGCTTCTGTATACTTACCTTTTCTGCGCCGTCATATAATCTCAGTCGTCCTTCAAACAAGTAATTACGGCAGGTCTGTCTCTCGGGTAAGGCATCAGACTTCACTTGGCACCAGTGTCTGCCATCGTGACACTAAGGCTTAAACAATGTGTAGATTTGAATTTGAATTATTTATTCTTGGCTGAGCACGAACTCTTCGAATGCAATAGTAACTCTTCGAAGACAAAACGAAACACAAAGCGATTCTAGTGATTACAAACTGCATTGCGGTACACGTTTCGCTTAATCTCAAAGCACGTCGAAATTCGGTGGCGTCAGAGAACAAACTAATCCACAGAAAATCTGTTGGAGTGTGACATAAACGCAATTATATTATCTATGGCGGCGACACTAGCACCGTCACCTCTATGTGTTTTTTGTTTTGTTGTTAATGTTCTTCCGACTGCTCGCTGAACTGTTGTTATATTATTATAATAAACTAAATACTTAAACTATAAATTACCACAAGTTTTATTTCATCAAGTTATGGGCCCAGCACGGCCGTTAAAGTCATAAAGTTGTGAGAGTAATTCCGTTAGTAAAAAAAGTTTTTTTAGTTCCGCGAAGTTTTCTCTGATTTTTTTTAAGTTAGCCATTACAAAGCAAAAATTTGAATTTGCTCCGAAGTAACATGGCTATGTCTAACGTGCAAATAGACAAATTATTGGGAAGAGAGAACTATAGCACCTGGAAGTTTGCGGTGCAAACGTTTTTACAGCACGAAAAAAAATTATGGTCTACAGCCACCATCTTAAATTTTATCATATTAAATATATCTAAAAAGAAAAAATAGCGAAAATGTTTACAAATAGCATTTTTAGGGATTTCCTGCGCTCTTTCCTTAAATGAAAAGGGGAATATACAAAGTTGACGCGTGCTGCACGGTTAGTATTAGAAGCGCTGGTGTCACACCCCTGCCATATTATCCNTAGTTAACTTTAGCTGGAGAACAGCTGCTCTGATCTGCAGCACTTCCATATTTTTTTCTATGAGTGCCGAAGCGCGGCAAGGCGTGGTGCTGAAAGCGCTACGATAAAACATCGAACACTGACGAGACGCGTGCCTGAGTAAGCAACTGACTGTCGCTGCAGATCATCGTCACGGAATACTTGAGAATACAGAGCTGAAACTGCCACTTGTACCGCGAAATCCAGCCAAACACGCCAGCGAAATGGGGCCGCGGTGGTGTAGTGGTTATACTACTCACCTCCTACTAAGGCGAACCAGGCTCGATTCCCAGCGGGATCGCTCCCGGATTTTCGCATGTGGCAATCGCGCCGGACGATGCCGCTGGTCTGCGAGTTTTCTCGGGGATCTCCCGTTTCCCCCGCCCTTGCATTCCGGCGCTGCCGCTGCTCCATACTCACCTTGTTCACCCTCATCGGCTCTCAAGACCTCGACGTTAAGCGCCGCCCAAATCTCTTCAAACACTAGCCAAAAAAACGGCGTTACAGATCAGCGACATGTCGGAACGCCGTTGGCCAATCAGCGGCTGGTAACCTACTCGCCAGCCGACAACCCTGCCAACAGAGAATCTTCCGCACACGCTGTAGCCAATCAGACACTAGGAACGCTCCCGGAGCCTCGCGCAGCTTATCAAGGAATGGGTACGCCCACGGGCAAGGGAACGCCTTGCCATTTCGCTTCTGTATACTTACCTTTTCTGCGCCGTCATCTAATCTCAGTCGTCCTTCAAACAAGTAATTACCGCAGGTCTGTCTCTCGGGTAAGGCATCAGACTTCATTTGGCGCCAGTGTCTGCCATCGTGACACTAAGGCTTAAACAATGTGTAGATTTGAATTTTAATAATTTTTTCTTGGCTGAGCACGAACTATTCGAATGCAATAGTTACTCTTCGGAGACATAACGAAACACAAAGCGATTCTAGTGATTACAAACTGCACTGCGGTACGCGTTTCGCTAAACCTCAAAGCACATCGAAATTCTGTGGCGTCAGAAAACAAACCAATCCACCGAAAATCGTTCTGTAATTTTATATCGTAATTATGTCTAGGCAGACGTAAACACCTACCAAAATTGATAGATTTAGGTGAAAAAAAGGCACTGTTAATATCTTGGGCCACAATGTCTTTAAATATTTATATTTCTGGTTTATAAACTTACAGCTAACTAAGTGGGACATATGTCAGTGAGAAAAGTAAACACCTTTGGGACGTCTATTTAATGAAAAAGTAAACTCGTGCTACCGTGTTAACAACCAGTAACCACCCAGCAATAACCTACAAAGACTGCTGCAATTAATATATTGCGAATAATTCAAAGTGTTTTACATCATATTATATTTATTTATCGGTCAATTAGCGTAAAGTAAATTACGTGCAATATTTTATTTTAGTTCTTCGCAGGCAATCGTACTCGTGATGAAAAGCGCAGGACAGTTGTGATGTTGGCCACACAAAACGTAGGTTCGCACTGCGATTATCACCATGGTGACGGAATAACGAACCATAAGATGTTCGAATTCAGCTCGCTACGGGATGCGCTACACACCGACAAAATCGCTTCTCAACGAACCTAATTTTGCAATATGTGATGTTCGTAATCAACCCGCTGGTGTAAGCTTATGGGATTATGGGATGCGGATGTCAGAAAATCAGGCGCAGAACATTCTTAGTAGGATGGCAATCAGTTTAAACGCATTGATTCACGGATATGTATGTAATTTTAGGCTTTGCAAAAAGAAGAATTTTTTTTGTATGTAACTGTACAGCTATTAGTAAAGCACTCTGTTATATGTCGAGACCAATGAAACTATATATGTGTTTAATGTTATTGGGAGCAGCTGTTTATGGGACAGCGCAATACAGTCTCAGCAACGAATGATATCTCCCGCACACAAAGGTCTTCCCTTATCGCATGCAGTTTTCTTCTCTGTACAGCGCACATCATTAAATGCACTTCGTATGCATCGACAAGTATACAGACCAACATGCCTGAAAGCGGAGTGGAAAGATTTGGGTGGCTCTTAACATCGAGGTCTTGAGAGCCGATGAGGTTCGTGCAAAAATCCGGGAGCGACCCCACCGGGAATCGAACCTGGTTCTCCTACGTGGGAGGCGAGTAGTCTGACCACTACACCACCACGGACCCTATGGTTGAAAGCATTAAAGGGACTACCTAGTAAAATATTATCTGTAAAACCAGTGTTAACGAGTATACGTGTATCTCAGTAAATATCTGTTCNCGAGTGGTAGCCTCAACGAGGGGCGCCACGCCGAGAGAAGAGTCGGTCAGTTGTATCGTGGAGTCGTCAAGGTGAGAACCCGGAACAGCCAGTCGTGGAGAGCTGTCATCCAGGCCGATGGGTCAGCCCGAAGCAGGAAGATAGCTGAGTCCACCACGCCAACTAAACTGAGCCGAGGGCCCGTGAAGGACCGCCCAGTTTATCAGACCTCAACCTACCACCGGAACACCCAGAATTACAAATATAGCTAAGTACCAGCGTCGAATCTCAAGGAACATTCCCCGATGCCTAGTGTTCCCTCCACGACGTCGGCAGCAGTTAGCACGAGTACTTTAAAGCCGCCCTTCAGGCTCACAACTTGCAGGAAACCGTCTCGGAGGTGTCTATGTTTGTATTGTTCTTTTAAGCCAAATATAAACTTCGTAAACTGAGCACTGAGAGACGTTATCATGTACCCCTTATTCAACACCCAAGGCGCCTGTAGTCTGCGCCAGAGACGTAACTAGTACCCTACGAACCACTCTGTGTACCACAGGTGGCTAGTAGCGTCAAAGTAGCACCTGTAGTTTAATCCACTGGCTTTAATCGCATGTAATAATATGCCATTACTGTTAGAGATCTGATTTATGAGAAATTTAGCTAGCCGCAAACGCATATGGTCTAGGGAGGGCCCGTCGCAATGCATTGAGAATTTTCACTAAGTATTCCCCTTAATATAATGATTCTTAGAACACCATGGGAAGATTTTCTGAAAGATAGTGATGAAGCAGTTACCCTTTTCCCTTTGAGAATTTAACCAATATTGGTGGACGAATATAACATTTTTTTTCTCGCTCACAATTAGAGATATGGAGATTNCTTTTTTTTTCTCGCTCACAATTAGAGATATGGAGATTTCATGAGTACATTGTGGTTTATTGTTACGTTAGAAATACATTTTTGAACATTCTTGGCGCGACTGTGAGGCAGAAATAAACATTTTAAAAAATCATGTGTTAATCGATTACAACTAACTTTACAAGGAATAGTGCTGGCCGTTTAGTCAGTAACCAATGAACAAATGACCGTGGCTATAAAATGTATATGATCGTAAGTTTTGGTGGTATCGTACAGTGAATATGCAAAATTTCCTCGTTTGTACATGTAATCTCAACTAAAAGACTAAATTGAACCTCTTTGAAGAGACAGACTTGTTGTATAATGAAACATATTCAAAAACGCTGCCCCGAGCAGTATTTTTGATATAGTACCTACTAGTTATTAAACACTAGAAACTATTAAACATACACACTAAATTCGAATCAGTGGATACCCACTGATTCGCAGTGAAATTCTACTACTCGATTCAGTAAAAATGGTACCACTTATGATCGGTGGAAAAAACACTGGTTGTTTCAGTGAAACAGCCTCACTGACTGAATCAGTGGCAGCCAACTGCGTGTGGTGAATTAAATATTGTTTTTATGGTTTAAACGATATTCGNTTACAACGTGATTTTGTATGAAAACTGATATTTCACAATTTTGGCATTTACAACGTTTTGGAAATGCACGCTTCATGTAATCTCAACTAAAAGACTAAATTGAACCTCTTTGAAGAGACAGACTTGTTGTATAATGAAACATATTCAAAAACGCTGCCCCGAGTAGTATTTTTGATATAGTACCTACTAGTTATTAAACACTATAAACTATTAAACATACACACTAAATTCGAATCAGTGGATACCCACTGATTCGCAGTGAAATTCTACTACTCGATTCAGTAAAAATGGTACCACTTATGATCGGTGGAAAAAACACTGGTTGTTTCAGTGAAACAGTCTCACTGACTGAATCAGTGGCAGCCAACTGCGTGTGGTGAATTAAATATTGTTTTTATGGTTTAAACGATATTCGNCCTCACTGACTGAATCAGTGGCAGCCAACTGCGTGTGGTGAATTAAATATTGTTTTTATGGTTTAAACGATATTCGAGGTAAGTTATGCTACTGTAAAACATAAACATTCCAAAACCCATTAATGAAAAAATCGGAAATTAGATCTTTCTCAGCCATGCCCACTTCTTTACGGAATGCAGCGAATTTGAGATTTCACGTGGTTCACCTAGATTTTGTCTTTTATTCTAAGCAGTTAAGAATTGAACGTTTCTGTTTATCCATGAAACAGAATTGATAGACTGTCAGTTAGAGCAACTCTAAGTCGCTGGAGAAGAATGAAAACTATACTCTTTGCAGACAACTTTATTCGTTATATAATTAAATATTTAAAGTACTATCTATAACGATGATGTTAAAAATGTTGCGCTACTTAAATTATAACACCCACTTTTGGAGCAAACATTTTTGTGCCATGTATTTGAAGTCTGCAGTTCGTTATGTGGACGTTAGTTTCATTGAGCTGGTTAACTAGTACAGTTTTGTTGATATCCCTCAGTTATTACACTATGGGTGGTGGGAAATGTGCAATAAAGCAATCAACCACACAGCTCACTATGCGTACACAAGTTGCCGCGTCCATTACAAGCCCGTTGATGAATGCTCGTTGATTACCGCTGCTGCGCCTTTTATCAGTTTCTCCTCCCCCTCTTTTCGCCGCCTCTTCCTCTCCCTTTACCATTTTTTCCTTCTGCGCGTCGCGATTCTGTCGGAGAAGAAGGCAACGTGCTGCAACGACCCCCCGTTCCGTCTCAGCTCGGCGAATAGATACACAGATAATGCTCTGGAATGGGTTCTTGCAAAGTAAATTTACAGTAAAAGCAATTTTCACAAAGGTATTAGAGTAAATAGTATACTTCGCGTTGTTAGGTATATACAAATATTAGGAAGTCTAGCTTTATGCATTGCAATAACAAGTTTAAACTTCAGCAATATACATGATCCCTTATATTAAGAGGTTAATATTCGTAGTCACGTACACAATATATAACATTTAGATAAATGTTTAAATTCATACGTCAGTATATACAAAATTCGCAAAAAAACATCCGGCGAGGTTCCGCCGATGCATTAGTATAATACAATTATACGCTGTATACGGTAAACTGAGCGTTTGTAACATCTTTGCCTAAGATCTGCTTGTATGCACCTTGTGTATTCTTCTACCGTGTGTAAAAGTAACAGTGTCGTAGACCTCATCAGTGTGAAATTATTTTAGAAATATATTCTAGAGATCTGTGCATTCTTACACTTATAACCTATATTCATTAAAAAGTAGAAAGCAAAAGCAGTCATTTCAATATTGACGAATGTTTATTTCACAATTTAAATTCTGCGTCAATACATGAAACTATTTTCTGTCCGTTGTTACCAACTTTACTGGACGCGTGACAGCCTGTGTGCCCGTTAAATACAGGCAGATAAGGGCAGTGACATTTTTTGAAGGTTGATTTCGAAAATGCTCAATTAACGGTGAACGGCCTATGAGCGTTATTTAACTTGCTAAACCACCACTCGTAGTGTTTGACGCGCTGTACCTCACAGCGACTGCACGGCGCGCCTTGCACCAACGACGATAATGCGGAAAATATGGAACTATGTTGCACTATCGAAAACATACGTACCCATTCTCTGATTTTCCAACTTTTAAAAACTGTGGTCACATCTGCCGCAGTACAAACGTACGACGTGTGTTTGATTCCATGGTCGATCCTATCGAAAGACTTCTTCGAGACCACTAAGCATGTTTGTTTACGCGGTGTCGTGTCTGGAACGCTTTCTTTTGGTCGGGGGGTCGATCCCATTCTAATGCAATAGGGATGAAATTGTCCCAGTAGTTTTCCATTCTCTTTCAAGAAAAATGCCAGTGTAATTTTTTTTAAGGCAAACCTTCCTTATTCCTAAATCATTAGGACATGATACATGTTAGCCTTGATTCATAAAAGGGAATACACAATTAATAAGTGTAACTTAACATATCGAGCGCAATAACTCTGTGCCGTTTCACGAATCGATAAAACGCTCTTATATTATGTTAAGTGCTCTGCATATTTCGCAAAGTTAATTTTAAAACGAGTACGTAGTTGTGCTTATGACACAGGACAATAATATTTCCTTCTTATTTTTTTAAAATAAATTGGAAATTTTGCAGACTTTTAAGGATTAATGTCGCGTACCCCACAGCTCACATTAACGCAGATTTCCGAAATATGAAATTTGTTGAAAATAATAATGACTATTTAAAGAGTCTCTTGTATTTTTTTCCTTTGTGCACTTGGTTAGATGACGGCTGACAGCACGGGCTCTGTGCGGCTACGCCAGTCACATTCTTTACAGCACTTGGCTAAAACTGTCCCTCTGGTATTTTTATCGCGAAAACGGGGGAAATAAGAGAGAAATTATTAACGCTGAAAACAGCGAGTGGGTTCTCTGGGTCGTGCACTTCATAAATCATACCCGCGCGTTGTGACTGGGAGTAAGTGTCCCTTTGCGTTATCCACTTTGGGATTAAAGCGATATATGTATACACAAACAGTAACTCCCCGTTTTACGAGCGTTTTACTTCTTCGTCTGTCCTGAAAAACAATACAGTTTTTTTTTTTTTTTTTAATGTTTAGCATGATTTTCTATAGATGACACAGTTAGGTATTTCTTTGATTCTATTCGCTATGCCTGATTGTTTCTATGGAGTCAAGTGGAGTGGAGAAATTTCGGCCGCTCTTAACAACGCCGTAATGCAAGGGTTTGGTAAACGGCAGATCCTCGAGAAAAACCTACCAGCCAACGGTATCGTCCGACACGATTCCCACTTGCGAAAATCCGGGAGCTGCCGATTGTTTCTATGCTCCACTAGAGATCTGCGCATTTTCCTCGTTCTTGGTGACTGATAACGTTTGGGCGTCACTCTAAGCGACGGTTTGCACCCAACACCCAGCGTAAGTCACTTTATAAGCACCGACTGAGTAACACTATAAACCTGAAATAATGAGAATTGAGACAACTCAGTAATAAAATGGAAAACTACGCGACTAATAATCAGCGTCACATAACTAATTAATATGGTGGCCTAATTTCACAGATTTATTTGTGAGTCCCACTGAATATCGAGAATTACACTGCCATAAGTCACTTATTCCCATCTCATTTGCTTGGTTTGGCATTCGGCAGTAGCTTATCAACAGATTTTCAGTGAATGTTATTTCACTGATTGATATCACTGATTCGGATTTAGAGTGTACGTCTCGTCTGTCGCATAGCGGTCACGCACGTCTCATTCATTCTGCCTTCAGTTTCGCGTCTTTAGACCAAAGGGAAAAAACGCATATTTTCAGTTCCAGGGCAATTGTTATAGTCAATTGACGGTTAACCCCACCTTTTTTTCAAACTTTGCTAAAGTTCCACTTCCAGGATATTCTTCCTCCTCGTGCAAACAAAGCTTAACCAAGTCTACAAAATTGCACTTTCACACTCAGTGTGATTATTTTTGCATAATAACTATTTCTTACTAGGCATTACTGTTATAAAGCACCTTCGTGGCGCAAACTTGACCACCCATAGGTACTCTCGTTACAACAAAAGGATGGCACATAAATGGAAGGTGGGTTCTAGAATCCTGTGTGGAGTAGGGTTTAGTACTGAGAGCATAAATTATGGGCGTGCTCCTGTTTTACTTATTACAAAAAAAAAGTAATAAGTACACTTATGTTGTAACTCGAATTTTTACTAAACGCAACATTATAGTTATAAATTTATATATGTATTATCCATGGGCGATTAGTGAGGAAGTACAAAGAAATAAAAGTTCTCCTTTCTTTTGAACAACTGTTCTATTAAAACATTTTTCGCCTCAAAAAAATATATATTTATATATGTATGTTGTTTACTTTATATTTACTTTTATTTAAGTTGAAAACAAAAATAATTTGGTAGTTTAACAGTCCAAACAATTACACAAAAATCAACTGACGTCGCGTCAGACAGAAAGTTCGGAGCACTCCCGAGCACACGCAGCAGGCAAAAATAATTTTAGAGGTTACTTGATTCCATATTCAGAAATTCAGAAGTTACTGCGGTGCCGGCCGAAAGAAGAGGAATCATGATCAAACGACCATGCCACGATCGGGTGTGCGGCTCACATCACAGCAAGGATGAAATGGCTGGCTACAAGATTAAGCGACAATGCCGGGAACAGCTAAACATATATGCAAAAAATTAAAGCTTTAAAATGACCATTATCACAAAAATAACATGACCACGTCGTAAAATGAAATATCCGCAAACAAACTTACCCAAAACGAACTTGTAGTGCGTAGTTCATTTGCTGCTAGAAGCACGCTGTGCGCAAGTACAGCGCACATTAAAATATTGTACGATTGCAACACTTGAACACGTAAATTAGTTCGGGACTGGATGGGTTAAGTACTCTGCACCTAGACAGCGGAGAGACATGCAAATGACGAGCCGTGGTGACGTAGTCTATTGATGGTTACTTCCAACTTTTTCGAAGACCGACTTAAGGTTTACTTCCAGGATCTTCCTCCGTTTCACGCAAACAAAGCTCAACTAAGTCTAGAGAATTACACCAAAGGGACAACTCGCCACATTTGTGCACACTCAGTTAAATAATATTTTGCACAAAACCTGTTTCTTACTAGGCATTTATACCAATACACTCATTTTCTCTCTCTCTCTCTCTCTCTTTTATTTATATTTATTATAAATGAGACATTATAATTTATAAATAAAATATAAGTAAAAGGTTAGTTTAACAAAAAAACAAGCCATCTTTATATTAACGCAAGTGCGTATTTAGGGAAACAACCAAACACGTGATACACGAGATGATTTTCTAGAGGTTTGATTCAAAAAGTGTGAAGATACTACGAGAAGACTAAGCGACAAATTGCAAGGCCCCGTAGGGTGTCAGGGAGCACTAGCAAGCGTGTGGTCGACATCTGCCCCGCTCTGCGCGACCCCAGGTTTCTG
>NQII01002456.1:167516-178187 GCA_002778355.1 Clitarchus hookeri | reverse complement strand
GGGGGGGGGTCTAACGTCATAGAACGCCGCGGAAAGTCGCAGGAGACCTGGAAAATTCGCGAGTTCAGCCACCTGTAGGCTAGACTTGAAATCCTATACAAACACATGCAGAGATATCCAACCGTTCGTTGGTTGCTTGTTGTAGCGGTACTAGGCGGTGGTTGGGCCTACAGTTTATTATTGCATGTTTGTTGCTGACTCGTTCCATCTCCAGGAGGTGTCAAACAACGCGTCGGCCAATTGCGAAATTAACGTGAACGTACAGGTTTGCGAATTACACCTTGTCTCGAAATGAATCCGCTAACTTTTCAGGTCCCTACTATTGAGATGGGATGGTTGATCAGTGCGTCCGGCGCCAACAACAGACCAGCAAGCCACACTGTAACAAATATTTGTAAGTATGCTACACCATGTAATGGAGAGATAAAAAAAAGTAGGAATAATAAAATCGTTTCCCATATAACCATGGTAGTGCTCCTTAATAAATTCGTTTAGGAAACAGTCAAATGCATACTGACGTTACCAAACGTGTATAGTATAACATCTCAAAGTTTCTATATTTTTATTCTGATCTGTGGTAAATAAAAAATACTGAATATGAGTTAAAACTTCCATTATCGTTCAGGAAGTTAACCAGAATTTTTTTACAGAGCAGCTTCCTCTCAATTAAAGGTACGAATGACAACAAATGTACATTTTTATAGGCTGTTCACGGTTATTTGAGCATTTTTGAAATCAACCTTTGAAAAATGTAACTTCCCTGACATTCATGTATTAAACAAGGGCACGTAGTGGCGTGTTCCAGATAAAATTGGTAGCGACGGAGAGAAAGTAGTTCCCTATTATTAACTAATAATTAAATTTTCAGGAAAACATTTCTGAGTAAAAAATTATTTCTTTTGTTTTCTGTTTTTTTTTTAATTCATATAAGAGCAACAATTAGTAAATTTGTAAAATTTTTACTTTTCTAATAATTGCACAGTTTTATTTGACTGACGCATAGATAATGTGATCAGGTCTATGCCAATGTTATTTTCATATATGGTGGAAGAATACGCAGTGTGCATACAAGTAGCATACATCTTAAGAAGTGTTTTCAAAAGTGCTCAGTTTATCGTGAACAGCCTACATCCGAGCGGGTAAGTATCAGTATACCAAAAACCATAAAATAGTTCCGATATTCACTTTGCTGCCTATTTAGTAACACAATGCACGATCTTCAACAGCTCAACAAATCCGTACGCAAGTCGTTTGAAAGTTTCTGGCATGATGAGTTACTTTTGGCATACGACAGAAAACATAATTAGTTGAAGAGAGCCACATCAGGCCCCATCCTTAGCAAGGTCTCGGCCAAATCTGTAATTGCACCAAACAGTGGTTTTAGCACAATGGGCATTTTTTTTTTTTTTGCGGTAACACGTGCAGTGTGCTGCAAAAGAAATATATAATAATTTAAGAATTTTTTTTTTAATTTATGTGCAACAACGGTTTGTGTTTTCTGGCTTCAGTTACATAAAGTACACCTTAACACATCATTTATAAGGCTGTCTTTAAGTTATTTGAAACATAGCTTCTCATTAAGGCCACAATTTTAACTTAAGGAATACAATTTTTGTACACTATGTTTTAGACGTCTGTAAATTATATTCTGATATTTATGGCATATATATCCTGCTGAATACTTGTAATATTTTCACACGTTTACTAGCAAAATCATGACAAGAGGTCAAACGTTAGCACAGCCTTTTTTTGGTCCAGGTACCTTACTATAAGTGGCTGTACCCTCCTAGAGGCAGAGTAGAAGAGAATCAGTTACTATTTAGTATTTATGTACATAATTTTTATACATAACGTATATTAAATTATGAGTTATTAGTTCATTTCCGTCATAACAGTAATATTTCCCATTTATCTCACTAAGTTGAAGGGGCCGCGGTGGCTGAGCGGTTAGCCTGGTCGCCTCCCACCAAGGTGAACCGGGCTCAATCCCCGGCCGGGCCACTCCCGGAATTTTGCATGTGGGAATAGTGCCGGATGATGCCGCTGGTCAGCGGGTTTTCTCGGGGTTCCCCCGTTTCCCCCGCACTTTCATTCCCACGCCGCTGCATACTCACCTTAATCACCCTCATCAGCTCTCAAGACCTCGCTGTTAAGAACCACCCAAATCTCTGCACTCACTAAGTTGGAGAGCCCCACCTCTGTGTTATTTTCGGTTCGCATGCCTGTTCGGTTTGCCTGGCATGCGTAAATATCGAATTTCATTTTGAAGTAGAGCCTAAAATAATATCATAGATATTTTTTAACACTTGTTATCTTTTATACCTGCTTCATTGTTAACTGTAAACTTCTGAAACTAATCTGTGGGGTTTAAAAAACCTTACTTGTAAATGAGGGAAATTTATAAATAGCCGTCTGACTTAAATACAAGAATTTTGGAAGCGAATCATATAAAATTAGCTCAATCTGCTGAATTTATTAACCTCTAAGAAAAATTAAAATTGGTGTCTGTGTTATGCAAAAACATATTAAGAGACTAAGCCCTATGCAGCGCATTAAAATTGGTTAAAATTGATTTCTCTGATGTCCAGTTAAATGGGAATATTGAAACGTATTTTTCAATAATATTCGCAAATAAAGGATGTTCACGGTAAAGTAAGAGCTTCTAAAATCAACCTTTGAAAAAAAAAATTCACTCTTCATATTTGTGTATATGCTACACTGCACAATAGCATGCAAGCATTACAATTAAGTTAGCAGCAAAAGAATGAAAACCGCTCTAAGACTTGACATTGTATTGCGAAGACTTGACATTGTATTGCGAAAATGTGTTTAAATTGATGAACGTTAAAATTAGTGTTTCTAGTTTCATACACATTATAATAACGAATTTTCATAGAACTAACCCTTTTACTTTCTCAATAAATTTCTACGGTTTCACTTGGATGGTGCTTGAATAAAGTGATCAGGCCCATGGGAATGTAAATTTTAGATACGGAAGAAGAATACATAACGAGAAGTAAATGTATAGCCTAAGTAGGACTTTGAAAGTGCTCAATAGTGAACAGCCTACAACATTATTTCGCTTTGTGACAAGACGTACGTGTCACATATTTCCAGGTGATGAAGAAGCCGGCAGTCCTGCCACTGGCTGCAACCTCAGGTGAGAACACGGCGATGGAAAATGTGGCATGGTGCAAGACGCAAACCAGAACTCCTGGAGTGAAAGGGAGCAACTCTTTACGTTACATAACGGAGACGGTCATTTGCAGGTGCAAACAAAGAACTACCGGACGACCCGAATTAATTTTGCGTATTGAATATTGCGTATTTTATATATAACATATAAGTGAAATATCAATTTAATCATAAATAAGGTACTTTTTGTTTACACGAATATAAAACGCTTGTAATAATTGTCATATTTAAGAAGCAACCAAACATGTCATACATGGGGATAATTTTCACAGGTTTGATTCAAAAAAGTGTGAAGAAACCGCGAATAGACTGTACCATTAAGACGCATGGTCACTTCTTGATGAAACCTTTGTTGGGAGGTAGATAGGCTGAAGAGGAGTTAGATTATCATCCGCGGGGAACTCTAAAGAAGACTGTGTACGCCACAAAGTCACCGGCCACTGGATGCCATGAGATACGTGTCTGTGACCGCCTGTGAATCCACTCCCCCGTGGCTACTGTTTGCCGTTCTGACCTACAGTGTTTCAAATGATGTCTTGCTGCTGATTGCAGACATTATGAACATTTGTAACTGTTATTGACATACGCACACGCCCGGCGTTGTCCTTATAGCGCCAAATACAAACAGTCCCGTGAGGTTATCTTTAATAGTTTCTCTGTTATTCCTGTTTCAAGACTGTAAACACTAATTTCAGTCTCTCGATATAATACGAAAAATATCATACATGTTGTAACGTTACAGTCCCTTTTATACCTCACGAGAATCACGTAAAATGTAAGGTATATTTATGTTTGCTGATTAATACTAACATCTGAAGGGGCCAGCGAAATAAAAAAAATACACACATAATTATTCAATTATGTAAGGAAATATTTAATAGTAACTATATTTAATACTAATTTGTAATGAATAGGAAAAACTGGAGCGAATATTACAAGTTATTAAAGATTTACAGTTCCAGAATTTGTTTATTATTTCTGTTATAATTAGGATAATAATTGCAGTGTTTATTGGTGTCTCTACTGACGCTATATAATGGCACAAACAATCTCAATAAAGCAGATTAAACAGAAAACAAACAAAAAAAATGTAAAGTTTGAAAATATTAATGTAAATATTATGCATTTTATACTATAGTAAAACAAGTTCGCTAAGGCGTAACATTCGAGTCTCGGCTCTCTTTGATTTTTTCGTAACGCCCGAAATTCTAGTTCGCATACAGCCGTACAAATATTTAGTTACACCAACCTAATTTTACATGTTTGCGGCAACCAAATACGAACAAAAACTTAATTTGTTTTTAGCAACCAATTATTTAATTTCACATATACAAACAATTAATTTAACTGCGGTGAAAAGTTTGTTTTATTCAAAAAACTTCTTTTTTCTCAGTGCACGGCGGTGTGTCACAAAGTTCTGCTGTTTTACAGTGAAGGTCAAACATACATCCATTCGAAAATAAGTCTATATCTAGTTTTACGAGTACGCACAATATAACGAAGTAAACTTAATTAAAACAAATATTACGAACAACCTATAAGAAATACATCGCGAACTTGAAATTAATGGCAGGGAACTCGGCTGGAGCCAACGGGAATCAGACGGGATGCGAGAAGATCTGTAGTGGCAATCGTGTAACGGACTGCAGCGGAGATCTTCAGACGCTAAGATAACACCGCTCACGCCTGCACGCGACGGAATGTGGCCATTTCCAAAGTACACAAACCAACCGTTCGGCGAGTTACTGCTCGAGCAAACTTGGTCGTCGAGCCCCGGCTTATTTACCGACCGAGGAGGGCGTCGCTGGTCAACAACACGACTGGGAATTATGCCAGTGCGCGTGAAGGTTGTTCGAGGTAAAGCGACGACTTTTGAAATCAACCTTCGAGCAATGTCACTAACTCTACTTGCATATATTTTAACGGGCACGATGTCTGGCATGCGCCCAGTAAAGTTGGTAACGATAGAGGGTAAGTAGTTCCATGTCTTAACGTTGAATCAAAAGAGTTAGGTAAACATGTCTTGATACTGAAATTACTCAATTTTCTTTCTGTTTTTTTTTTTTAATACTTTAATTTTAAGAACGAGCAAATTTGTAAAACATTTACATCTTTAATAATTCCACAGTTTTACGTGACCGACGAATCATAAAAGTGATAAGGCCGATGGCAATGTTTAATTTACACATGATGGAAGTATACAATGTAATCCGAGAAGTAGATCATAAGCAGGCCTTTTAAAAGTGCTCAGTTTACCGCGAAAAACCTATAACAAGACGAACTTTCACAGTGCAATAATATGTTAACAATACATGGCCTTCAGGGCTCCGTCTGCGCTGCAGAGTTTTGGCAGAAAACACGTGATTCGAAAACGGTGACGTCTTAACAAGAAAAGAATTCAAGAAAAGTTTCGTGCCTACAGGCAAGTTTCAAGTTGCAGCAGCGGCTTTATATCCTTAAGACATCCACCCGGAATACACAGAGAACACCCACACTCATTCCTCCATGTACCACCCAAGACTCGCAACTCAGAAGTCATACCAACCATGGAGACAAAATCATGCAAAATATTACTGTCAGAACAAGCCTCCTCCTGGAGTGACAGCAACCAATTAAATTAGAAAAAAATCCTTTTTTTGCCAAAATTATATCTAGGGCACACTCAAAAATTTCTTTTTTTTACAGCATTTTTTTTTTTAATTTTACAATGCAAATCTCAATAATAATATGGTTATATATAATTAAAATTTTATATCATTCTTGTCACTAGAAATTTAGTTATTAAAAAATTACATTCCTTAAATATTTAACGGCGATACAAATATCAATTAGCATTGAAAAATATTTAAAGGCGAAGTGCCGACACAAAATCAGTTAATACTGAGAAATATTTAACGGCAAAACACATAGGTGCCGATGCAGTATCAGGTAAAGTAATACATTTTTACAACTTAACAAATGTTACAAATTACAAAATTACTTGACTGATGATGGTTTGGCACCAAGCATAAGTTCCCTAGAGCCACCCTTACCCCCACCCCCCAGCAGTCATTAATAGTACCCCAGGGTGTTCCTCGGCCTCACTGACGTCTTATAGTTAGAGATGGTGGGAAATAGCGAAAATATTTTAGCAAACGTATCACTAGAACTAGTTTATTCTTTCGTGATTGGATGAACAAGGTTTTGACTCGGCTAAGGTGTCCGTTGACCAATCACGAACGGTCTGCCTTATACAATCAGAATGCTCTTTGGTACAGTGAAAAGGGGTAGTATCTTCATACATGCATGACAGCCAATAAGGAAAGAAAACTGTCGGACATTTGTACAGTGTGTTGAATCCTAGCAAGTAGTTAAATTTTCCCGCGATAAACCACCATCTCTACTTATAATGTATATACTGTGAGGCCTAAACCGCCATTCTCGTCTCAGATGTAGATTGAATCTTAATTGAATCTTGTCAATAAAATTCAAATCATCCAGTGACGTAGCCGATGACGACAGCGCAGCGAAAGCAGGTCACGTTATGAAAGGAAACCCAGGAGGAAGCTGGACCGGCAGCTAGGGATGTTGAAAAAATACCTATATATCGAAATTACGATATTTTATAAACGATATATCTAAATAAATCGTCAATATGTTTAAACTATATTTTATAAAACTCAATATATTTTTCCAGGTATCAGAAATACATATTTTGAAATGCTCTTTTAATAAGCTCTGTTTTGAGTACAAAACTGAAATAAAAAAATTACTTTGTTTAATTTGGCAACATGCACAAAAAACAGGTGCCACATCTTTCTGCAATGCTTCGTGTCCTCAGTATGTAATATTACAAACAATTTTCCATTTGTCAATTCCTTTACTACATAAAATATCAGCTTCTGACGTACCGAAAAACGATATTTTTTTCCCATGTATCGTTTTGTAAAACGGCACTTTTATAAATAGCCAACATTAATAATATCGATGTTTTTCCCCCGACATCGACATCCCTACAGGCAGTGCGCGCAGTCCGGTGCCGACGTCGAAGAGAAACGCCACGGATCGACAAGGCAGCGCGCTGCCCCGTCAAACTCATTGACTAAAGATGAGGTAGACCGAACTCGTTGGCTGCGCACAACCAATCTCCGTGTTCCAACACCGAACTGCTTCTCTGTCAACACGTCTAGCGGAAACAGCATGGTTTTGAATTTTAGATTAGAAAACTGATTCGTAAACAAATGCTTTGAGATGTACGTGCACTTCCTCCAACCAATTTGTAATGCAGTTCGATTAAATTCAATTTGGTAAAATAGTTTTATTCATATAATAGTGCTCGTCAATTAAAAATCAAGATATAAGCAAATACTTGCATCACTGTTGACTTTGTGACTTTAACAGTTGTGTTCCTTTGGGGTAGGTCAATGTTAGGTACATGCGCAGAAACGAATAAGCGGTCTCCCTCCCTCGTCTTTAGTGTATAGTCAAACCACGCCGCACGAGCAGTTGAAGGTAGGACGGACGCCTCTCCGTTCCCAGCATAGCAGTCCACCAGACTTGTTCAAGACGACGTGGCGAGAAAACAGACGACGAGCCCCCGTCACAAAGTTCTCATTTCAAATACAAGGGTTATTTTTTTTTAACATAAAAATCGCTAAAACAGTTTTTTAGAACTATTTTTAGCAGCAAAAATTTCTATAGGCTGTCCACGGTAAAGTGAGCACTTTTGAGGCCCTAGTTACTTTTTCCTTTCAACCAGCCATTTTTTTTTATCCTTTAACCACAGTTTTAACCCCTTAACGTACACATTAAATTTTCATTTCAGGTGTTGCTAAAGAGGAAATTTATGGTGTGAAATATACTTACGAATTTCTTATAACAATGGAACCTATGGAATGAGTGTCGGTAAATCCATACTGCAAGAAACAACCTGCTATAAAATAGTTGGTGTAGCCTATCAGCAGCAACCAATAGCATTGCCCAGGGAAAGGTACTGTCCGTATTGGTGCTCGCTTCTGGACTTGCACAGCACCGACCAAGAATTTACCTATTTTGCAACATGTCAGACGTGAACTAGTATACTAGGAATAATATGTTAATTGGTTAAATGAATATCGCCAAGTAAGTAATAAACACAGTGTGTATATTCCACCGCACTCAGAAGTTAACGTCTAAGGCTAAAATAAAATATATTTATTGACTTTTATTCTAAAGGAGAAGGCTTTCACAAGCTCCATAAAAACATAGGGTAGCCGCTTAAAGTCACATTCACGCAAGTCGCCGACGCAAGACCAAAGTTGAGCAGCACCTTGCGCGTAGAGGTGATGAGCTAAGTGTCGAGGGAGCATGAATCGATGTTACAGCTCACGCCTAATTTTAAATCCACTTTCTGTAAGTGGCATTCCAAAACGATACTCCGATAGTAGAGTAAAGTAACATAGTGACAGCCGAGGAAAGCAAATGTATACGTGGTTTTGAAACGAGCATGATGTAAATAGCATTCTGTATTTACAAATACAGTATGTTCTTATTAATCAACCAATGATAATTCCAAACTTTATTTGTCCCTTTCCCCAAATTCTTTCTGTTTCAAAAAATTTGTTATGTACATAAACAGCTTTATTTGTGATAAATTAACCATGAACATTGCGTATAAAATTATAGGTAACTTTTATAAAAGTTAACTAATAAATGAAAATACAAATTTTATCACTCATAATTTGTAATTTTCCCGTGTGTGTCTGTAAAAAAGATGTCCAAATTTCCTTTCAATTTGTTTAATTATACTAAACTTTCCGCCATTTTCAGTTTAGCCTTTGTTACTCGCTAAAATAGTACGTGTGAAACTTTTACTCTGGCGAGATTCTCAGAGTAACTACTCCGCAATTATGGGACACTGCCGACAGCGAGTAAAACATGTACTCAAAGTGTTTTGGGACAGCCAAAGAGAAAAGTTTACTCGCAGAGTAACGTTTTGGAACGTCGCCTTAGAGGTATTCTCCATTCATCGTTACTTCCCACTTTTTGAAGCCCTGCTAAAGTTCTACTCACAGGAAATTTCTCCGCCTCGTGTAAACAAAGCTTAGAAAATTACACCAGAGAGCAAAATCATCGTATTCGTACGCACTCAGTGCAATAATTTTTTACAAAAAAAACCATTTCTTACTAGGCATTACCGACACACTTATTATCCCTCTGCATTTATTCATATAGGTTATAAATGAAATATCATAATTTATAAATAAAATATAAGTAAAAGTTAAATTGAACCAAAAATCGGGCACTTTAAGGTTAACACAAATATAAAACACTTCTGATACACAACGTATTTAGGAAACAAAAAAACACGTGATACATGGGGTGATTTTTCAAAGGTTTGATTCAAAAAGCGTGAAGGAACCGCGAACAGACTAAACGTGAATTTCGCAAATTCTTTCGGTGGCAAGCTATACTTCAAGCAGGTATAGTGTTCCTTTTATGATTGTACCACTGAGGTTTTGACACGCACTACTCAACTCTTCAGCCAATAATAACCAGGAATAAAAAATGTTACCATGTCACGCGCAACCAAGTTGAAGAATAATAATAATCAGACACCTGGAAATTTCGCGGATTCATTAGGCAACAAGCTAGACTGCACAATCCTTTGTCTACTCGAGCATCAGTTAGCAGTTGATTGGCTGTTGTTCCAGTTTAACCCCAGACCCGGTAGCACGGGATTCGGTTGTTATTTTCCTTACAAGTTCGTTATTGGTTGAAAGCCGTTCGGGGCGTGTCTAACAAACTATGGTGCAATGGAAGCACAAACTCATATGTACACGTGAATACAGTTTAACTTGTCCTTAGATGAAACCGGGAAATTTCCGGGTGTCTAATAATAATCATCATCAGCCAATGGGTAAACAACTGTGGGTCCAGTATATATAGCACAATTAGATTTTCATTAGTCCAATCGCATGGAAATAATACAATTATATATTGCTACAGATGGTGAATTTGGTAACTCGGAGAAATTAATTATCCCGTGAATGGAGAGTGGAGTGGAGAAATATGCGCGGCTCTTAACAACGAGCTATTGAGAGCCGATGAGGGGGAGCAGCGTCGTAATGCAGGGGCGGTGGAAGCAGGATAATAGCGAGAAAACCCGCTGATTAGCTGCATCGTCCGGCACTATTTCCACTTGCGAAAATCCGGGAGTGGCCCGGCCGGGGATTGAGCCCGGTTCGCCATGGTGGGAGGCGAGTAGTCTAACCACTACACCATCGCGGCCCCTACGCCATTTCGTCTCTCTGTGTTCAACTTCTCTGTGACCAAAATAAATTTCCGAAAACACGGGGGTTTTGCAATTCTGCAAAGGACTCGGTAATGATTCTCATGTTTCGACGCGACGTCGTCGTCGGTAGCAGCGGAATTAGAACCCGGAGCGAAAATTCTATAATTCACTTCGGGGACGTAAGCGGCTCGCCTCGCTATCTTCCTCTCACGCATTAAATAACC
>NQII01002456.1:124870-161335 GCA_002778355.1 Clitarchus hookeri | reverse complement strand
ATATATAAACTTTGAACTTATACATAATTGTTATTTGCATCTAATTCGTCTCCGTTTCACCACTTAATTTATTAGCCCAAGGTTGGAAAAAGTGTTTTGTATCCTTTTGCCGATATTTTTACTTGTGATTGTCGACTTGATTCGGCCTGATTCTAACCAATTTTTCCACGAGCGCTTGCTGTATGAAGTAAACATCGTTTAATTATCGATGTGACTAACCGAACATAACTAGTCATAACATAAAATGAGTAACGAATCGCAGACGTTTAGCATTAAAGTACGATTTATGATGGACCACAGAGGCCCAGCAGTAACACGCAATTAATTATGGACCAGAGCTCTGGTTTTAAAAATGAATCGCAGTGGAACAAAGGAAACTAGAAATACCTTGTAATTCACAGTACTAACACAACATTTGTGGCGGTTCGCAGAGATCCAACATTACTCTATAATTTAATATTGGACACAGGAGTGCAGGAATAACCCTATATTCATGGCGGATTACGAAAGCCCATCATTAATCCAGTATTAAAGGTGGAGTGCGGATGTAGAGTAATAACTTTGGATTCATGGTATAACACAGGAGCTCTTCTTTAAGTATTATTCGTGGTGGAATACAAGCGTAGAGTACGAACCTAGAGTTCGTGGCGGATCACAGGATCCAGCCTCAACCCCTAATTAATGGTGGATCTTAGAGGTTTATCGTTAACATAATATTCATGATGTATCACAGAGGTTTAACATTAACTTACAAGTTTCATTGTATATCTTAGAGGTGTGGTTCACGATGAAACACGGGAGTTCATTGTTAACAATGGATTCAAGGTGTTTCACAGGTGTGTGTCATGAAGACATTTCACGGAGAGTCACAGAATATCAGCATTAACCTGGAATTACCAGTGTATCACAGAAGCCCAGTATTAAGCTAGGATTCACGGCGAAACATAAAATATCAATATTAAGCTCCTATTCGTGGTGGTTTATAACTACACTAGTATTTGTGGACAGATCACAGCATTTGTCGTCGATGTATCTTGAATCGAGTGTCTACGAATGTCCCCAAGGTGAGGTAGTATTCTCGCGACGCCATGTAAAGACAGAATAATTAAGTATACAAAGTATACAAATCACTGTCCGGCATTGTGTCACAACGCCGCTCGCCAATCAGCGGCTGGTAAACTTACTCGCCAGCCAATAGAGAACCTTTCACAACACGCAGTAGCCAATCGGACACAAGGCGCGTTTCCAGAGCCTCGCAGAGAGCCGATCAGAGAATGGATACGCCCACATTAAGGGAACCGTTACCTCATTTTGACTAAGCGTATTTATTTACTCCGTGATGTGACGAGTGTATAGGTGGCACTGCGCGGAGTGAATGCGTGGAATGATTTGGGCGGCTCTTAACAGCGAGATCTTGAGAGCCGATGAGGGTGAAGTGAGGTGAGTATGGAGCAGTGCCGGAATTCAACGGCAGGGGAAACGGGAGATCCCCGAGAAAACCCGCCGACCAGCGGCATCGTCTGGCACGGTTCCCACATGCGAAAATTCGGGAGTGACCCCGCCGGGAATCGAACCCGGTTCGCCTAGGTGGCGCTGATTGACGAGAGTACTCTGAGCCCTTGGGCACGGGTTGAACCCACTTGAGGGAAATTGAAATGAAACCCGCAGGTGGCCGTGATCATACCTGAAGAGTGGCATGAAACGAAGTCATAGCACAGAGCAATGACAGAATATGTTGGTGGAGGGAGCGAAAACCCATGGACACATGTCAAGTTTGCTACATAGTGAATACGGGGCCGGATACATCACGGCTGGGACCCACACGATATCCTACAAATCCATGGTAAAACATTAATTTTATTAGTTGTGATCCATGAGTTCTGAGACATGTTTCAATAGCACCTAACACTCACAGTCTTGTTAACTCCCTCCAATAAAAATAACTTTACTTCATTTTAACAAAATGCGAATTTGAAGAATACTTTTTTTGTGGACAACTATTCGATCTCACGCATTTATTCTGCATAAATGTTACGCCGCAAATAAACGTTCACACTTACGGCGTTTTTAAATAATTTGACACGTAGGAATCACTATGGTCTTATATCTGTTTACAAAGTCGATAAAAACAGTTGTCTGGTATTGCTCCCTCTTAGCGCGTATATATTAGATTCGAAAGCCTATAGATTTTAATTAACGTGTTTAACGATAGTTCACGTCCTACACACTTTCATGATGTTCGTGTTATAGTCATTTAAAAGTATTAAATGGTAAAGGTTCCAAAGCTACAATATTTTTATTTCTAGTGATTCACAGTAGGAATAGAAGTAAGTAATTTACAATGTAAATAATTTTACCGAGTCCTCATCGGTAACCAGTAAATATGTTACTGGATAGAGAAGATAATACGGAACTACGTTCTTATTATAGGGTATTCGAAACCAATTCAGTTTCCGACTTGGTGCTTATAAATAGGGACACCCGAATTTCACGAAAAGATTTCCGCTCATGTTAGACTTCAATACTATACGGCCGCACCAGCAGTTTTCGTTTGCTTATTAGTGGCGTGTCTTTATGTGAAAACATTTCCTACTTGACTGGCCAATGAGAATTAGGTAACTTCGATACTGTGCGTCTGTGATTCGCGCGCAGACACCTAAGACACGTAATACGGACACCATCCAATCACGAAAGTGGATCTGAGCAAAAGTGTTATGAAATACAACTGGTCGTGAAATATTTTCGCAAAAATCGGGTTTCCCTACTCATAAAACATAATAAATGTCAAGAGCTGGGCTTGAAGCATCTAATGTTTGGCTTCCTTGCCGCATGTGAGCGTGACAAGCGGCCACTAAAAACTTTTCAGAAAAACACATTATTCAATCGTTAGACGGTTATGCCCTAAGCATTTTTTTGCCATAAACGTGGCCTGAGAAAAAAAATAGGTCTGCCGTTGAGCATGTGCCTATAACATCATGTTGGATCAACATGGAGAGCCAAATTATCTTTCCAGAAAACTAATTGGTCGAGCCGCAAAAAGAGGTTCAGTTCATTTGCCATTTGGCAGGCATGTATCTAACTGGTTCATAATTACACTGAAGAGAGTGGATGCCAGCAGGGCAGGCAACATACATCGGTAAAATCGCCAAATCCATGCCGGGATTTTATTTTAAAGCACTCGTACCAGAGGTCACGAAAGCGTACTCGTGCGCACCGCCCTGATGAATCGGAACGAGAGTGGTGCAACTTGTAAAATTCCACTCGCAGTTAGAGAACGCCGCGCTGCACTATGTCCACACACAAATTCATGTCTGGTTTAATGGTAGAAGCTGGCCAAGAGGACCCCATATTCAAGTTTAGCGATTGCGTTTTAAAAGCGTAGTTTAGTTTCGAGTAGAGGCTAAACTCATCAACGTTACGAATTTACTGTAGGAATCAGTGTATGTAGCACTTGTTAGTGATCCAATAACTTAAAATACCAAGGAAACTAGTGAAAAACGGGGAATAAACTAGTGAAAAAACTGGTGTAACCTGTGGATTAATTAATTTGCATGATTTGTATGGTCGACAACTTCGACTAGAAGTGACATCATTCGGATTTGCACTTGGACTGTCTCATTAGTACACAAATTAAATTTCAAGTGCTTATTGAGTACGTCTTCATTTAAGCAATTCAAAATTTCATTAACTACCACATTTATCTATAAGACGTCAAAACTATTTGATAATTGCTAACTCTTTCTCAAAATCAAACAATTGTATAACTGTAAAATGTAATTAACACCTCGTGTTATTTCCTATATGCGCCGAGACTAGAAAGTTTATACCAAGGAGTTGCATTGGCATTTCGCTGTAATGAAGATTTAATACCACTTGGCAAAAACTAAAACGAGTACGGTCAGCTTTCATCGAACCCACCACTTTCCGAATATCTAATAACTGCCAAACTGACAATTTGTTTTACACATTCTCTTTCGTCCTTCTTCCTTATCTTATTGTCTAAGGCAGCTTTAAAGATCTCAGTAGACGTCCAAGTAATTGAGATATTTTCGAATTTCGTTCCAAGTCCACGGATATACCTTCGGCTCTGTCATTAATTTCTGTACACTAGCACTTTCACTGTTGCTTGTGAAGCACGCAGAGGATATAAGCCAGGAAAATAAATGTAACTGATTAGTTTCCAGCGTTTTATTAATTATTTTAACGTTGTGTACTATTATATAGTTTCGCATATGGAACAGGGAGAGGGGCTCGTAAAATACAGATAATTGCACAATGTCTCCCAGTAATTATCGGGAGGGGGGAGGGAAGCGGGCTGGCTTCGTTGCTGGTGCACCGGCCACTCAACAGCGAATCAGATTCGATTCCCGCGAGGCAGTCACACGCTGAATTTCTCTCGCGGGGAATATAATAGCAGACGATGCCGTTGGCCAGCGGATATTTTCGCCTCGCATTCCAAACGGCTGCGCCGTTCCAAGTTCTCTTTTTATGTCGTGCTTTAGGGATAATTAGCCCCTACGTGTCACAGCTACTAAGCCCATTCGTTACTCGGGGTTGTTACTTCATTCTAAGTGTCACCTCTCGGTACGTATTATTACTGCGAGTGAGAATTTCCAATCAGCAAGTTTATACCACTTGTAACAAGTGTGTGCGCAGCATAGTTCGTTATTTTATTCAGTGGAACGTTTTACGAGAGGGAACAAATGTCCGGAAATGCGTAGTTTGACCGCCATGGGGCGACAATGTTGGGTACAAATTGTTTGTGGGTTCCTAAAGATGCTCCACTCAGCAACACAAGATTATTGGGATTATTGGTGACCATTCCATTCGGCCATATCTACTGCCAAACAGCAAATGTGGGGGAAATGGGAGATCCCGAAAAAAACCTGCCGGCCAGCGGCATCGTCCAGCATTATTCCCACATACGAAAATCCGGGAACGACCCCGTCGGGAATCGAACCTGGTTCGCCTAGGTAAGAGACGAGTAGTCTAACCACTACATCACCTTGATCCATCCCTGTGCTTGTCCGGTATGTCTGCTTGCCAAAGCAGGTGTCGTGGTTTCTACCATAGAGTAAAGATGAGGTAGACCGATTTTTCGTATTCTGCTCACGCACCCAACATTGACCTACTCCACTCAAATACAATCGACAAAAGTCACATTGTCAACAGTGGTGAACAAGTATATTTATATTTTAATTTTCAAAAGACAAGCACTTATACACATACATTTACCGTTTTAAATTTAATCAAACTGCATTACAAATTGTATGCAAACATCTCACAGTACTTGTTTACAAAACATTGTTCTAACCTGGAATCCTATCCACGTCGATTATGATAAGTTGTAATGGCAGAAAAGCAGTTCAATGTCGGGACACGGATATAGGTTTAGCGCAGCTAGCGCAATCACTCTACCCCATACCATATTCACTATACGATTTATACGAACATGACGCTGGGCATATCTCTCAAGTCCTCGATGTTCAGAGCCGCCCAAATCTCTTAACTCACTCGCGGCCTGGACACGCCTTCGGACAAACCTTGCTCACCGGATTCTGTCATGAAAAAGTTTGGAATCGTAAACAAACTGGGTTAGAGTTGTTGATACATTGCTTCACACCACATCGATATACCAGCAGGCACCCAGGCACTTTGAGTGGGTGGATGGACGGATAGTGCTGCTCATGACTTCGTGTCGTCGCCTCAGGCATCGTCAACGTGATTAAGACGGTGGTGCGCCCAAGCCGCTCGAGCAGGGATGGCATTGCGGTGGATAACCATTACCGTCTGCAGTAGAGTCCACTCACTGTTACTTCCAACTTTCCTGAAGCTCTGCTGAAGTTCTACTTCCAGGGTATTCCTCCGCCTCATGCAAACAAAGCTTAACAGATTATAGAAAATTACACCCAAGGGACAGTGTATCGCATTCGTGCGCATTCAGTGTAGTGATATTTTGGAAAAGAACTATTTCTTATTTGGCATTACCAACACACCTGTTTTCTCCCTGTTTTATTCATATAAATAATAATTTTAATATAATATTTTTTAGATAAAATATACGTGAAGGTGCAATTTAACAAAAAATAAGGTACTTTTATGTTAACATGAGTACAAAACGCTTTTGATACACGATGTATTCAGGAAATAACCAAACACGTTATAGGATGATTTTTCAAAGGTTTAATTCAAAATTGTGAAAAAAAAAACGGCCAATAGACTATGTGAGGTGAGCTAGACCGACCAAATAGGTTACCTGTAAAATCCAAGGGTTGATGCCGGGAGACGAACCGTGTCAGAGTGACGATAGTCTCTCGTAATAATCGTCTCAGATTTATGGTTCAAAAAATGTGTGCAAGGTGGGGCACCCGCTTATTATTTGAAACTCACAAACAACGATGTGTAAATGGAGCACAACGTTTATTCAACCAGTACGCAAGAGAGAGCGATGCGTTGTTTTCTTCCGTGTTGTTACCTGTGTCCATTAATCCCATAGCCTAAGCGCCAGAGTACGATCTGGAAAAAACCTGGAGAGAGTGCACCAAAAAACGTTACGGTGGTCTAGGACACAAAATAGGCCTTCCTAGTCCACTGCTTGCCTGGGGGCACCAAAATAACTGTTGCAAGATATTGTAGGGTCCTAGAGAAAATGTAGGTCACGCGCGACAAAGCACGGGCCCCCACACCGCTATTCAGACAGCTGTGTTACTAAAAGATTTTTAATGACAAAATTATTCCCATTCTTCTTAATCTGCGGACCTAGCACCTTCAGATTTGCGTCTGTTTCCTTCCCCAAGAAGAGATTTGGGCTGCAAATGGTTCTACAGCTACGAAGATCTTCACACACGTCAACAGTTGGTTCCACGAAATATGCACGCAGTTGTTGAAGAGGAGATAAATTAACATATCCCACGTTACCAAAAATGATCTCAGCTGCTTGATAATTATGTAGAAAAATAGTTTAAAGTATAGTAGTTATATAATTATGATTTTCTACACACACTTGGTTCGTCTTTCAAAACTGCAAATAGAATTATTCTCGTATACTATATGTAGTACAAAAATTCTCTAATACCTCTAGGAACTGTTTTCTTAACTTGATAGAGTTTTACAATTGTCTCCATTACTGTACTGATATCGTGCTGCCAATAAAAAAACAACAGACACGAACTAATCGTTTCGTTCAGACTATAGACTAAATACGTGGTAGAGTAATTTCCGTCTTCTGTGGATGTCCTCAGTATTAGCTGACGAATCACCAGCAGAATTGTCAAAAACATATGGCCAGACAGTGACGAGGACCTTTGTTTACTTTCGGTTTTCAAACATACCCATACTTTATTTACGCTGAATCAAAGGAAATAACTGTACATTATCAAACCAAGTACAGTATTTAGGGACCTAAGTAAACACCCCAAGCAACGCGATTTTGATAGGTTGTTCAACTTTGGGATTCAGATGTTGGTTACTGCAGATTTGATACTTTACCGCCACATTATAGTCCATAATTACGCGCCGTTATACAACCTACTGAAAGATACTCGGGAATCATAGTAAATTAGCAAGTACAAACTGTGGAAAGACGTTTGTTAAATTTTCTCCTTTCTTTTCCAGCTACTATTTTTATTGGAAGCAAAAAGTGTATTTCAATTATAATTTTTTAGTATAGAGAATGTGGCACAAAGTGCTTAAAGTAATATAAAAACATGCAGAACACGTTAATTTTATCGCCACGTCATGAAATGAGTGCATTAACACTGTAAGTCGCAAAGAGGCGTATTGCCGACGGAAAGTTTTCAAATTTTCAAGTCAATTGAACGCGTTGCTCGTGGAGGTGACGGGACACCCGACGCTCGAGCCATATGTCGCAGTTATCGCTCACCGCAGCTTCTAGGTATCGAACAAGTAGAACGCTTCTAGGAATGGGAGAAACCCTCAGAACGCACGTATGAGAGAACGACACGTCGGTGCTCTCATTCCCGGCATAGCTTGGAAATTCTGCGACATTCCAGTTGCAACGCAGACGACGACGGCGTCAGATCTCAGCTACGTCACTGGAAATTGCAGAAGTTGAGAGACCGCTAACTGCAAACACGCCCGGAATGGAAGGTGAATATCTTCGCGAGTGCAAGGTGGCGAGCTGTCGACTAACGGCCATGCCCTAGGAAACAAAGCAAGAACGTGCAAACGACATCGAGGTGGTACAAGATCTAGTGGCGATGTATTCCTCAACTACGTCACTCCCTCGGGGACTACCAGAAATAAGTTTACTTATAGTCCATTCACAGTTACTTCCAACTTTTATGAAGCCCTGCTAAAGTTATACTTTTAGGCTGCTCCTCCACCTCTTGCAAACAAAGACTAACCAAGTCTAGANCGAGTGCAAGGTGGCGAGCTGTCGACTAACGGCCATGCCCTAGGAAACAAAGCAAGAACGTGCAAACGACATCGAGGCGGTACAAGATCTAGTGGCGATGTATTCCTCAACTACGTCACTCCCTCGGGGACTACCAGAAATAAGTTTACTTATAGTCCATTCACAGTTACTTCCAACTTTTATGAAGGCCTGCTAAAGTTATACTTTTAGGCTGCTCCTCCACCTCTTGCAAACAAAGACTAACCAAGTCTAGCAAATTACACCGGAGGGACGACGCACCGCATTTGTGCGCACTCAGTTTAATATCGACTGTTCACGATTATTTGAGCNCAAATTACACCGGAGGGACGACGCACCGCATTTGTGCGCACTCAGTTTAATATCGACTGTTCACGATTATTTGAGCACTTTCTAAATCAACCTTTGCAAAACGCCACTGTCCCAAAGTGCATATAGTTTAATGAACACACTGACAGGCAACCACACAGTAAAGATGGTAAGGACGGAGTGAAAGTAGTTCCACGTCTTAAAATCGATTTAAAATTGCTAAGTAACCTTATGTGAATACTGAAATTATTTCTTTTGCTTTCAGATTTTTTAATTAATATAAGTGTAAGAATGAGCAGATTTCTAAAACATTTACTTTTCTAATAAGTTTCCAGGTTTACTTGACTGATAACTGAATAAAGTGATCAAGCCATGGCAGTGGTAATTTTACATATCGTGGAATAATACGCAGGTAATGTGCAACACAAGTAGATCTTAAGCAGGACTTTCAAGAGTGCTAAGTTTACCGTGAACAACCTATAATAGTGAATTTTGCATGATTACTATTTCTTACTAGGCATTACCATCATATTTATTTTCTCTCTGATTTTATTAATATCAATTATAAATTAAATATTATAATTTAATAAAATGTAAGTTAAAGTTTAATTCTCTTTACGAATAAATTGATTTTATATTAAGATAAGCGTAAAACACTTGTGATACAGGACATATTTAGGAAACAACCAAACACATCGTAATAGATGGGGTGATTTTTCAAAGGTTCGTTTTAAATGTGTGAATATACTGGGAATTGACTATATCTATAAATCTTCACATTTCCGCCTTCAAACAGTGTCAACATGGATGTTATAACACAGCAGCTGCACTGTTAAAATTTCCATATGTCCACGGAACTTTATACGGAAATATACCGGCCTAGTTGACTTATCGAAACGCACTTCGTAATGACATAAAACGGAACTGAGCTCCGTATTTCCAACAGCTACGGGTTTCGAGAACGAACAAAGTCGAGGCTAGCGAAACGTTCTTCGCCGCTGTAAGTAGAAAAATATCGTTCCTGCTGCTGTTAGCATATTCACGACACCTATAGTCTTTTCACGGTTACTTACAAATTTTCTGAATCCTTGCTAAAATTCTTCTTTCAAGACATTCATTCCTCCGCCTCATGCAAACAAAGCTTAACCGAGTCTATAAAATTATATGAAAGGGAAAACGCGCCGCATTCGTGCGCAATTAGTGTAATCATATTTTGCATAACAATTATTTCTTGCAGTGCATTGCTAACGCACCTATTTCCACACTGTTTTTATTCATACAAATTGTAAATTAAATAATATTCAGATTTAACCAAACAAAGGTAATTTTTTGTTAAAACAAATTTAAAACGCTTGTGATACGTGACATATTTATAAAACAACCAAGCACGTCATACATGGAATGACTTTTCAAAGGTTTTTTTTTTTTTCAAAAAGTGTGAAGAAACCGGGAATACACTATAAATATATTATTAAGAACATCAGAAAATAGCACGAACCACTTGCAACCGTTAGCAGCACTACAAACACTCCAACATTACACAACACCAAAAAAAGATTCATACTTCATAAACCTTTTAAGAACATGATAATATACTTCATTTCATATAAGTTGGCAAGATTCTGACAGTCAGTGAGAAGCAACTTGGACGTATTCGAAACAAACAACGTGCCATGTACAAAATCCTGTATCAGCTGATGCACTAACGAACAAAATTTTATATTACGTTGGCTGTTCTGAGTGCACTGCCGACGCACATTAGACAGGCCGAAAATACACGCAATAAGAAATAATTCCTAGGTTAATTAATACATATAATTTTACGTGGTCATAAAACAGCTGTTTTTAGAGTTAGAAACTAAACTTCATGCTAAAGTAGAAATGTACAGGTGTTCAAAATTAAAGGTACAATAAAACGATCTGTATCCAAACGAAACGCAATTTCAAAACCTTTTTTCACTTCTTATCCCCCCCCCCTCCTCCAACCCAGCTTTCCTTACGTGTTTGATATTAATTCCAAAAACATACATAAATATTGCATAATATTGTTGAATTATTTTTTTTAATAATTTGACAAAATATATTTCAAATTCATGTCGTTCCGCGCCAGTAATAGCAGAACAATCAACTTTAAAAAGACGCAACCTATTGAGAAAAATTAGCGTCTCTGACCTCGCTCTGAAATGTTGTGCGCACCATCTATCGAATTTTTCGCGAAGCATTACCAGCCAGAAAAGAATATGAGTTCGTATGCGATATTAATACATTTACGAACAGATACCAATAGTTTTATTTTTCGCGAGCTCTGCATAATTTTTAAAGTAACTTATATTTCGTGTACAGTGATTTTGAGTACTAGTAATAATATTAGGCATGTAATCGTTCCTCTACGTAATTTATACGCCATATTGTTCTCCGAAAATCCATTTCCTTGTTTCCGAAGAAACTTGGTTGGACACGCGTGAATAGTTGTTAAGCAATTCTGACGTTATTCCACGACTCGAATATATTAGCTATAATGTCCAACGTGTAATAATGGCTACAAATACCGTTTCGCAAATGTTATCCCAAATTCACTGTCTCGGACAAATAAAAAAAAGTTTGCAAACATTAAATTTTTGTAAGGTTTTGTATTTTTACTTTTAAAACCTACTAATTTTTTTAGACAGACGTCAATATAAAATATCTTAAAATTTGTTTAGCATTACATTTTTTTGTAGTTACTAAATTTTAAATTAATTATTTACATTTTTGCCCTTTAACATATTTTACTGATTAATTATTTATGTACACATTACTATTACTACAAACGCAGCTACGTATTTCTGAGAAGCAAGCTTGCCTAAAACGTCCCACGAACAGTACATTGACAAGGGGATCGGCTGATAATGACAGCATGAAAATAAACAACATCGTTGCGAAAGGATACGTAGTCAGATGTAATCAGATGTAAACAGTGGCGCTANCGAAAGGATACGTAGTCAGATGTAATCAGATGTAAACAGTGGCGCTATTTTCGCAGACCTGTCAGAATCTGGCCAACTTACATGGTACAGAGTATAACACTGGCTTACTGCAACGGGACGGGGTAGCAGAACGGTAATCACAGACTATGAGATTTTTTACAAGTGTTCAAACCCTGCTCCAAGATATGTAAAATTGTTCAACATTTATTTTTGTGCACTAGTGAACATCTACATTACAAAAATAAAACAGATGTTTTTCGTAATCTCTCTTTATAAGCTGTAAATACAGAAAAACCTATCAGAGTAAAGAAGTACACAGAGGTGAAATGGTGTGGCGGTTCCTTTGATGTTGGCGTACTCATTTTATAATTGGTTGTGCGGGGATATGGAAACGGGAAGTGCATGATTGGCTACTGTGCACTGTAAAAGGTTCCCTACTGGCTGGACTGCCGGCAGGCGAGTAGATTACCAAACACTCATTGTAGAACGGCGTTACGACATGTTGCTGGCCAGTGACGCCATTTTGTTGGTTTGTGCGGCTGTCATCGCGGAGGAAGCGGATATTTCAACTCGTTAATCTTAATACGCCTACTATGTGCCATCGGCGTGTTTATTCTACTCGGGTTGGGAACAAAACCAGATTTCTTATGGGAGAGTTTGGCATACAGAACGTTTCCGCCGCAAGGTACCTTAGTGTTCCAAAAAGGTCACTTTTAAGATGGCGATAAATGAAGAAATTATATTAATGTGTGTGTACAGTTCCTGTTTTGTTGAAATTGTGGTATATACTTGCCCCAGCCAAAATTTTAAGCATTAACTTTATTTATTAACTATTATGCACGCCCTCCAATGCTGTTTACAAGAGCAAACAGTAAAAACATGACTCGCTTGACATTGAGCGTTCATACACGAGCTTATTTCAATGGAAAAAGTTACGAACATAAGTGCGAAATAAATATAGCTGTCACCAAAAGGAACTTTATACCATTCTACTCTAAGGAAAGTCCTAAAAATTATATTTTTAACCATTTCACTATTTCTCTTTTAATTCAGTTGTCATATGTAAATCTAATAATTGAGTGAGCCAACATTTTACTGACTCTAGTTTGCGACTGAATATTAAACAAGTGAATAAATTTCGTTATATTTCCACTCTTGTGGGAATGTCAAATTTAATTATTTACTTAGGTTAAAAAACAATACAAATCGGAAAATTTTAAACAATTAAATTTATTTTATGAAAATTTTAATTATCCTATTTACTTACATACAAAAAGGAAAAATACGGCATACATGCGACAACCAGTGCACCCTGGCGTCGAAAATTTTTAGTTGCCAAACTAAAAGCATTAAGCTTCCCAACCTAAGTTTAATAAACCTTGAGCATGACACAGTTCAATTGTACACCGAGACGGCGACACCCAAGTTCCGAATCATAGAGTTTCCGTCGCCTTTACTGTACATATCAGTGCATCAGAAACCAGACCTTCAGACCTACGCTTAAAATCAAAGACGAGAAATCGTCTGACTAATAAGAATATATGAACAGCGCTTAAAGGGTAAATTATTCTACGTCAAAAATTTTACATTATTTCATTTACATTTTTACGGAGGTGTACATTTTACATAAANGAGGGTATACGAGAGTATGTAACACGAAAATTGTAATTGAAATTATTATTTATGAATAATAGAGACCCGGAAATTTCGCGGATTCATTCAGCAACAAGCTAGACTGCACAATCCTTTGTGTATTCGAGCATCAGTAAGTAGTTCATTGGCTGATGCTCCAGTTTAACATCATACCAGGTAGCACGGGATTAGGTTCTTATTTTCCCTGCAGGTTCGTTATTGGTTGAATGTCGTTCGGGGCGTGTCTAACAAACCATGGTCCAATGGAAGCACAAACACATATATACACGTGAATGCAGTTCAACGTGTCCTCAGATGAATCCGCGAAATTTCCGGGTGTCTATTTATTAATATGTGCTTAAATATCACAAGTTAGCACAAATCATTTGCAACTGACCCAAAACTCGTTACATTTCAGCAATACGAAAAACTCCATTATAATTTGTTGAGAGTTTAAGATATTTGGAGGCTCTCAACGTCGAGGTCTTGCGAGCCGATGAGGGTGAAATGAGGTGAGAATCGAGCAGCGCCAGAATGTAAGGGCGGGGGAAACGTGAGATCCCCGAAAAAACCTGCCGACCAGCGGAAATTCGGGAGTGACCCGGCCGGGGATTGAACCAAGTTCGCTCCATTAAAACTGTAGAAAAGAAAAAGGTAGGGGGTAGCATTTTTTCTCATATCTGCGATACAGAGTACTAAAGAATACAGAGGAGAACAACTGCTTGTATCGCGAACTCAAGCCGCACACGCCAGTAAAATGATGTCACTGGCCAGCAACATGTCGGGACACCATTCACCAATCAGCGCCTGTTCACCTATTATACAGCTGGCAGCCCATGAAATAAGGAAGTTTTTGCAGCATGTGGTAGCCAATTAGGCACAAAGCTCGTTCCTAGAGCCTCGTGCAGCCAATCAGAGGATAGGTACGCCCACAACAAAGGAATATTCACGCCGTTTCGCTGCTTATATCTAACATGTGTAGCGGTACATGTATGTATTTCGCAAATTCCTTCAGTGACAGGCCACACTTCAAGCACGTGTACAACAGTGTTCCTTTTGAACTGAGAGAAAGGTTTTGTTGAATCAAACAAATTTTGTATAGCGCAACCAAATTAATTGTTTGTATAGGGGAAATTAAATATTTTGCTATTGAAGTCAAATAATTTTGTTGTTCTTGTCTGTTTGCCAGAAACAAAGATTTGGTTGGTGCAACTAAAGAGTTGTTTGACACTACGTACAATAAATAGTTTCTATTAACATAAAAGAAACACTCACGGTGAGGCCGGGATTCGAACTTACATCAGCTGCGACCGAACGCCACGTATTAGCAACCTCGGCTAAATTAACTACTGATGAAACATCGACGTTTTTAAATATATACATTTCAAATACTGGACAACGTGCGCAAATAAATGTTTCAAATATTACAGCTTTCCTTTTTTGTTTCCCGTTGAACTTGTTTTATTAGAATGGTTACACTGTTATTAAGCATTAATAAATGCACGAACAAACACTTACAATTCTAATTGTCACAAAAAAATACAAACAAACTCTCGAACTGTATTTTCGAACGAAGGCAAACAAATGAGTAAACAAACAAATACATACAGGTGATTCAACCTAACAGTTTTTTGACGGTCTAATATATTTCGGCCCAACACAGTAGTATTGTTAATTCAATCGTGTATTTTGTTAGAGGAACAACATTAATTTGTTGTTTTCCAAGTTTTGTGTACTGAACAAAATATTTTGTTGGGGCAACTAAATATATTTTTGGCCCTATACTAACAAATGTATGACTGCACCACAGTGGTTTTGAGATGCCATGTTTAACACTTTACCCAGTAGCAAACAAGGAAAACTAAATTTCACTGTATCGCGTGCAACCAAACTGAAATTTAAAATGTTACTCGCATCTTGGCAGTCGCCAATGAACAAAAACTTGTTACCCGGGCGTGTAAAGGACTAAGATTTCTATGCTGCTGCCAAATAAATCCGCGCGAGGCAGACGGGTCCCTTAAACTAGTATATAGTCTATTCGCTGTATCTTCACAACTTTTGAAACAAACCTTTGAAAATCACCCCATGTACGATGTGTATTGGTGTGTCCTTAATATGTTGTGCATCGCAAGTTTTTCGTGATTTATTAAAATAAAAATATCTTAGGTTTTGGTTCAATTGAAGTTTTACCTGCATTTTATTTGTAAATTATAATATTCAATCTATAATTAATATTAATAAAACGAGGAGAAAATAGGCGTGTTGTTAATGGCTAGAAATGCATAGTTCTCATGGGAAATTATATTGTACTGACTGCGCACGAATGTTGAGCGTCGACCCTCCAGTGTCATTTTCTAGCTTTGCTTCCATGAGGCGGAGGGACAGCGTGAAAGTATAACTTCATCAGGGCTTCAGAAAAGTTGTAACGGGAGTCGGGCGCGGGTTCAGTTGGCGTGGAGCTGCTGTCGGCAGACCTCTTCGTCGTCAACGCTTCTGCCACTCGGCGGCAAGGCTGCAACGCAGCTGACGCCACGNTGATAGGTCATCCCCCCCCCCCCTGCGTCACAAACCGTCTGGCCCCGTCTGCACGCGACATGGAGCTTTCACTGTGCAGTCGACGGTAAGAGATTAATGTCTGTTGGTTTTTTATTTGCGGCGCCTACAACAAGCCAGCGGGCCCGGTGCAGTCACGTACCTTATCGTTACGTAACATTAACATGTTGATGACTATGACGGTGGGTACCTCGAAAAACATACATTTTTTCTCTTCGAAAACCAAAAAACACTCGCGAGGGTATTTAATATAAATTCCTTGTTCGTCTGGGATCTTACAAGAAGACCCAGCAAACGTATTTGTCCTGATTAAAGGTGCCGTGGTGGTGCAGTGGTTAGACTGCTCGCCTTCCACTAAGACGAACTGAGTCTCCAATTCCCGTCGGGATTGCCTTCCGGAGTTTTGCATGTGGGAATCGTGCCGGACGATGCCACTGGTCGGCGGGTTTTCTCGGGAATCTCCCGTTTCCCCCACCCCCAAATTCCGGCGCTGCTCCATTCTAACCTCGCTTCACTCACATTGGCTCGCAAGACAAGAGCCGCCCAAATCTCTCCGATCCAATTTCCTGATTAGAATTATTTTGCATAAGCACTCCCGAATGCGAGCCCAAAGTTGAACCTCTGCGCCACCTCGCTCGGTGAGAGACATCAGGGGTATGGATAGATTCCTGGCCAGGCCACACGCTTGGTGCTGAGTACGAGTCTCTCGGTGCTTGTGGAAGGGTGCGCCCTTGCTGTACTTATGAATCGGATTGGGGTTTTGAATTCAGTCAACTAAGGTGCTAAGCTGGGCCACCTACTTTGATCGGGCGTATCTCGATCCCCCGCCCATTGGGGTCCGTTACGCCCATAAATAATGACTTTATAAACCGGTGCTTGGGTAATGCAAAACAAAAAGATTTTAAATTTTAAAAAAAATGTTTCGGCTGTGTATTCTTAAGCACTTTGTGCCCCCATGCTACTTGGTCTGGGGTAAAACTGTCTGCTCACTTGGGCAGAAGCCAAATTAGAAATATCTGAGGCACCAGTATACAGTAAATGTGACTGTGGGGTCTAGCCTACGGATCACCGAACTTGCGGAATTTTCCCATCGTTAGTAATAAGCGTACACAATAAAAACAACAAACCTGCCAACTTTGGTTAAATCAAATAAATGTTTACAGAGGTATAACAGGCCTATGTAACAGAACGTATAACGGGTAGCCGGTTTTTTTAATTACCTTAATAAATTAGAAATATTTAACTTCTCTTTGTATGTAAAATTTGTTGGGATTATATTTGGTGGTTTCTTAGATATCATATAAAAGAATTATATTTCATAGGGTTGTGTCTTACAGAAACGATTACGTGAAATGAATGGACACCTAAATACAATAAATATACGCATATTTATTAAGACTAATTTTTTAATTAGATTTCACACACTTAACTAAGATTTTTATAAAGTTAGTCTTTCTAACATGTGTCTGATCTAGTAAAATAGTTTCAGGGTGCCTACCAAAGTATTAATTTGGTTCCAAATTCAAAAGAAATCGTGACTTAAAAGAATTATTTTTGACGTAGTGCTATCTTACAAAATGGAGGAGTAAAAGAGTGGGAAATAGCGAATTTAATTATAGTGATATTTATGGATAGCTTACCAAAATTAAAATGCTAAATTATTTCTACGGGCCTCCATTTTTTAAATAGTTGTCTGGTGTACCACGTACTTGTATGGCAAATTTGGTGGTAATATGTAGTATTTCCCGAGATGTGATGTAAGAGCTTATTTTATTTCAGTTTTCCGAATTGGGAAAAAATTAGGGGGGGGGGAGGAGTATGTTTTGGGATTCAGTGTTTGTATTGTGAACTATCAACGTACCAAATTTGGCACCTTGGGATAAAGTTACCAAGGTGAAACGGTTAATGACATATGTTAACGCTTATGACCAAAGAATTTTTTTATTTAAGGTAAGTAGTATGTACTTTTATGCCGCAGTTTTTGTGTTATAGTGTTGTTTAAATATTTTATTGACAGTTTAGCGTTACATAATATGCAAAATATTTGTAATTAAATTTTCAGTGTTAAAATTTGCGATAACATATGCATTATAAATAGTCAATAAATGAAGGCGACACTTAGAAACGCGGCGATCCCCGACACACTGTCAATGACCCCACAAACGCCAAAAAAAAAACCCTTAGAACGTTTTTTGTACGCAAATAAAACCATTTCTTAGACGCTGTTTTGTTTACAGTACAGCAATATTGCTTCAAATCAAAGAGAAGGTTACAGAAACAAAAGTTTTCTTTATACGTTTTTGTTTAATGGCAACATTTCTTTCCCTAATGGCAAAGAAATAAACATTATTCGAGCTGCTTTCTTTCACAGTAAAGAAATGTTACTTCGTGCCGAAGGTAACAGTTTAGCAATGTTAAATGTTTAACTGTCGTCCATTGCATCCCGACGCAAACATGCGTAAACCAATGTATTGCGCAGTCACGAAACTGCAACTGAGGAAATGTACAGTACTCCTGCAGACGTTCAATGTCATTCTGAAGTGCAGTGATTCTACAAATCACGTACCTCAATTCCTCCCTAGTGGTGACATTATATTCCGGCCCACGTGACTGCTTGATGTAACATAGCTAACAAAATAGTCGTGTGGTGAAGGGCGTTAGGCCTGTACGGGAAGGAGGTGCGGGCTCAAAGCTGTGAATATGGTTTTGAAAGAATTGTTACTTCTTTCTTATTTACTAATCACGGTTGTTTGTCCAGAGCGAAAATATTCTTTACAATGTAACTAATATCACCGCAAAGACNTACTTCTTTCTTATTTACTAATCACGGTTGTTTGTCCAGAGCGAAAATATTCTTTACAATGTAACTAATATCACCGCCAAAAAGGTNAATATCACCGCAAAGACGTCTGTTGAACTACTGCAACGACAGTGCATTGTTATCATAGTCATTACTGTATACATCAAACAAAAATCATGTTTGTGGCAAGCCTACTTTGCAGTGGTTCATATAGAAAAAAAAATTCTTTGCGGCAACAAGTCATGTGTTGCAGCAAAGAAAGCGATTTCGCAGTGAAGATGGTCGCGAACTGCTAGATGCTAACCACATTTGCACCTCTCGAACAGTGCCACAGACAAAGCGCAATAAAATCACGAGATATGTATGCTTAAGAAATTGAACCAGTTAAACAAATTTACCCACTCCTCTTTTTATCCTTTGCGTTAAGCGTCTGTATACAAAGAAACTTATTTTATCAGAATATTTCCCATGCCAAACAATACCTACCTGTGGATACCTCGCTTGTGTGCAGGCAATCTCGCCTTTCTAAATTAAAAAGCGAGGAGATTGTCTTGAAACCTGATGCGCCCCCTTGTCTTCCCCTTGGCGTAATCCAGACTTAAAATGGTTGCAGAAGTCTATTGTGTGCCAAGTATCGGCTTCCCACGGAGCTGTAAAGCCCTTCATTTACCCGGCTCTGCCTCGCGTTAATGGTTTCTCATCCCCCGGGGTGCCAACACTGCAGACGCCGCGTCTTCATTTTCACTATCACCTCGCAATTACGGTCTGACTACCGACCACCAGCTTTCAGAGACATGTTTCGAAATATGAATTACGTAAATGAGAGTCTCGTCGGCGTAGAAATACTTCGCGTAAGATAACAGTGACTAGAATAATGCGTGGGTTCATTTACGTCCAGTCTAACTTAACTGGAATCTACATACTCGAGTCACAAAGTACTTTTTTCTTACATGGCCATCCATATTGGACCATACGTGCGTGACTTTCCAATGTACCCTTTCTGGTGGGAAATGTAGGGGTATAAGCCATCCTTTACTTTTAATGATTTTCCTCATGCTTTAATTTTCGCCTATGGCTTTCTGTTGTCGGATCAGCTTATTATCTTTACATTCTACACGAAGTAAACAGATACATGGAGACAAAATGGCGTGGCGGTCTTTTTGATTTGGACGTACCCGATCGCTGATTGGCTGCAAGAGGCTCTGGAAACATGCTATGTGTCTGATTGGCTACTGTATGCCGAGAAAGGTTTCCTATTGCCTCGGCTACCGGATGGTATGTTACCAGGAGCTATAGGCGAACGGCGTTCCAACATGTTGCTGGCGTGTGACGCCATTTTGCTGGCGTGTGCTGCTGGAGTTTCACCTCTGTATTCTTAAGTCCTCTGTGCTCGAGTCGTGACAATAAGTTTACTTCCCGATAGGGACCGCGGTGGTGTAGTGGTCAGACTACTCGCCTCCCACCTAGGCGAACCGGATTGAATTCCCGGCGGGGTCATTCCCAGATTTGCGCATGTGGGAATCGTGCCGGACGATGCCGCTGTTGGACGGGTTTTCTCGGGTATCTCTTGTTTCCCCCGCCCTTGCATTCCGGCGCTGCTCAATACTTATCTCCCTTCACCCTCGTCGGTTCTCAAGACCTCGCTGTTAAGAACCACCCAAATCTCTCCAATGAACTCACTGCCCAATGCCAAAATGAGAAACCAATTTTAATTTGTTCCTGTCTACCGTGCGCGTAGTCCATTCCTTCTGTAGTTTTGCCTAACTTTCTGGTCCAATATGCTGCACGGCGTGCCAGAGTAGAAGTTGAAACACAAGTGTTTAAATTTCGGCCTTTCACGTAAGCAGTTCGCGATAAGGCAAAGCCGAGTTCAAGTTGTTGTAGTCCTCTCTTCGGTAAAAGTGCTCGCTGGACGCCACGCTTATGTCACAGAATACTCAAGAATACAGAAATAGAACAGCAGTTTATCACGCGAAATCCAGACGTACACGCCAGCAAAATGGCATCACCGGCCAGCAAAATTACGGAACGTCTTTAGTCAATCAGTGATTGGCAACTTACTTGCCAGCTGGCAGCCCAGACAATAAGGAACATTTCGCAGTATGCAGTAGCCAATCAAACGCAAGGCTCGTTCCTAGGGCCTCGCGAAACCAATCGACGAATGGGTACGTAACAAAAAAGTAACCGCTACCTTAGTTTAGTTTCAGTGTAGATAAGTACATAGACACTGAGGCTGGTATTCCAAAACGTTCAGTTTGGCATTACATATGTGCTACCATCTCGACCGATAGAAAAGCCATGACTAATCCTTAATTCGCGGAACGTATTTCTGAACGTGTTTTATCTATGTCCTGAGATGGTATCGGATGTGCCGCGGTTTGTTATTCGCCGCCCCGTGCGAGGCTATAAACAAATGAAAGCTACACTGAAGTGTTTATTTACAATGGCTTTTGCAAATATAAATAGCTGCACGGCTAATTGATTACTTATCTGTAGAGCTGGAAGTTATTACAGACTTGAAATAACTGTACATAAAACCATAAAAACAATAATAAATTTTATTCTCTGACGTTATATTTTACTTAGATATTTATTGCGTGACAACTTATAGAACATATTCGTGTTTGTAATGTGGAAATTACAGACGTTAACTTTAAATGCGGCACGTGCATTCGAACAACAGAACTGCAACTTTATATTTATATGTTCATACTAATAAATAAATCTACGATATTTAGTGATCCTGCAAATCTCAGTTGTATTGTAGTGTTGAAGCAGGAGTCAAACAGCTAGAAGGGATAAAATGGCACGTCGGTCAAGTTCGTAGCTCCAGTGCTAAAACACTGAACAAGAATTCAGTCTTTCATTTGTGATGTATGTAGCATGGGAACTGAATACATAACCTTATTTTAGGTCCTGGTAATAAAAAATTTGTCTCCTGTCCGTGTGTTTCAAGAAAATTTCTGTACTGATACACTGTATGTTTAGTATTAAATGTTACCAGAAATACACATTGCGACCTATTTTTATTGCATACGTCATTTTCATTGAAGTATTATTTTATGAGATTTAATGGCTGGAATTTAGCATTTTTTTTGCAAATTGTTAAGCCGTGGGAGATGTTCAAATCACACATACGCCAAGGCAAATTAATTCATTGTGTTTCAACGGCTCCAGTCAAAGACAGTAGCTAATGAATATTCTACTCGCTCGGAACAGCTAATTAAAGGAATACAAATCAAAACGCTATTTTTTTAAGAAAGAAAAGGAGGAATTTTGAGCGTTCATTTTGGCGTGCGTTCTGTACTATGTTTTCCAGCAGTTGTACCATTATCGTGATTTATTAACAAAACTCATGACTTTGCTGCTCCAAAAGCAAAAATAACAAGAAATTAAAATCTTTTGAAGCGCTGCGTCAATACTGGTACAGCAGAGCTCAAAACATTGGTGGAAATGCGGAAGAATTATTTCACCAAAGTTGTAAGCAAGGTGTAATAGTTCGCATCGATTCACGACAGTTCCTAATTTCTGCCGATGAGTCGATAATCACGTATGACAGTTTTGAGGATTCCAGAAAGTATCGATCCGCCAGCTTTAACCTTGAACACTCCAGCGTTATTGATGACTGTGGCACCCACTGACAACTGGCGAGAGGTTCTGCTGGGTGAATGACCAAAACAGGGTTGGGAAGGAGAGGTGAGCGGTGGTTGTGCATGTCACGCGAGCGAACTCTCCGTAATCCATCAATGTCCTCGGAACTGGCTCGTAATTATCGCTACCTACAAGCTATATTTAAAGTGAGTGCAGTATACGAAGAGCACCGCGACGTTTGATGTGGCGGCGGGGAAAAGGTTTACTCCTCTGCGGGCTTCGTTTCCCCCCTTTCTTGAAGACCTGATTGAAGTCGGGCGAGGTCAAATTTGGGCCAAACCACAATGCGATGTATCGAAGTACAGAAATTTCAGTTTCATGTAACGGGAAGGATGCGCTACTTTGTTAGTCGCATCTTTGACACCATTTGCAGTTAAAATTATAGATCTTGGGACGCACAAATATATAAACTGTTTTTTTAATCAAACGTTTGAAAAACCACCCCATCCATGGCGTGTTTGGTTGCATCCTAAATATGTCATGTATCACAAGTGTTTTATACATGTTTTGACATAAAATTACCTTTTTTTTTTTTTTGGTGAAATTGATATTTTATAAATATTTTACCTATAAATTATAATATTTCATATATAAATAGTATGAATAAAAACAGTGAGAAGATAGATGTGTTGGTAATGACTAGTAAGAAATAGTTATTGTGCAAAATATAATTACACTGAGTGCGCACGAATTATGTGCGTTGTCCCTTTGGTGTAATTTTTCTAAACTCTTTTAAGCTTTGTGTGCACGAGGAGGAGAAATATTCTAGAAGTAGAGCTTAAGCAGGACTGCAGAAAAGTTGGAAGTAACCGTGAATGGACTATAAGTAGGGACAATATATATACATATATTGCAAATACAAGGAGCCTCTCGGCCTTCGTACTTTTATATTTTTACGTGGCGTTCTTAGCCGTTAGGCCATCCCGCGCTTCGACCGCCCAATTGGTGGAGAAGAGGGGTCACGTCCTCTTATCGCAGGTGGCCCAGCCATGCATCTGAGTTAACCAGATCCAAAACCCCAACCTGATTCATAAGTATGGATAAGAACACCCTACGGCAAGGTTCTGAGACCCTCGCCCTCAGATACCAGGCGTGTGGTCTGGCCAGGGTTCTATCCATCCCCCTAGTGTCTCTCCAGGACATAACCGGAGCGGTTGCCACTCACCGCCCGCTCTTTCTTTGAGAGAGAGAATCTCTCCAGACCTTCTCCAGCATGCGGAGTTAACCACTGCCAGCACGAGTTCAACCTCTAGTGATTGGTACACCAGAGAGAACCTCTGGTGGGGCCAACCCGATCAACCCGTGCTCCCACTTATTTGCCATGACACATATAGTAGAAATAAAATCGATGAAGTACATTCGTGACACATTTGAGAGTTTATATCTATTAGGAAACTGCTTGAGTAGGCGAACTGTTAAATTACTACGCTCGTAGTAATAATGTTTGGAAACTCAAGGCTTGACCTCAAGCGCCATGTTTTTAGTTTATTTCAGTTGTTTATGGATACTTATTTTGAAACTATGACTATACCTCTGTGGCAATACATCCTACGCTGTAAAACAAACGTAAATTCTGAACTAGTGTCAAGTAATTTTGACGTAATTAGTGNCTGTGGCAATACATCCTACGCTGTAAAACAAACGTAAATTCTGAACTAGTGTCAAGTAATTTTGACGTAATTAGTGTAACATCATACTTAAGTTATCAATACATTATTCCCGTTTCACAAATACGAGATAGCACGTGGATGAAATTTGGCGACTATATTTCAAGGCATTTGTGAAATGTAAATGTGCTATGATAACCAGTTTTTTAATTAATTCATTTGGAAGAAAGTTATGGTACATACGTGAAAATTTCAAAATTGTGGGTGAGACAGATGAATGACATNAATTAATTCATTTGGAAGAAAGTTATGGTACATACGTGAAAATTTCAAAATTGTGGGTGAGACAGATGAATGACATTTATTGAATGTATGTGTGTAGTCTGCGGTGTCGACAGAATTCGGTAATTTTACCGATATAGTCACGCAAATATGGCAAAAAATGATGTCTTACCCAGAACTAATTGCAACACAATAAAATACTTTGCAATTATTACTATAAAGAGTCCAGTATAACACGTCAACGGTTAAGCAAAATTTGCCAACTTTAAGTGTGAAACGTTGAAATGTATAACATAAGCTTAGAAGGTGGTAGTCAGTAATTATAATTTTTTATTATTTTGGCAAACGCGAGTGTGGCGTAGCATTATTAATAATATATCCTGCTTTCAGTGTTATATTTCACTATAAATTCCACACAATTTAATAAGCTAAGGATTTCAATGGGGAAAAGGAAAACAAATCTTCCTGATAACGTCAAGAAGCAAGTCTGAATGTAATTGTGTATGTCCAGTAAAACATTTGGCCTAGGCAGGCCCTCGTAACTCGAATACGGATAACGAAACCTTACCGAATATACCCGAAGTAAGGTTAATTATGCTAAGGTTAGGGAGATCAATGTTAAAAATTTGTCAACCAAAAATTCTCGCCACTAGTTGGGCGCTGGTGTCGCATGTGTACCAGATTTTTCTTTATTTTTTATGTTAAAAACAGGATTATTGCACTAATAATTAACCAACTATAAAATAACTTAGTAACTAAGTAAAATCTTTCTCTTTTATTATTCGCGTATATAAAAATTTTAATTAAAAGTTATTTTTGGAACATTGCGCACCTAGCAGCAGAAATTTTTCCTATGCCAAACTCTCGCATAAGGAAACTCGTTTTGTTCCTAACCTGAGTAGAATAAACCTTACCCGAAGTAGGCTCGAAGTCGAAGTTTTACGGTCTCACGACTTCAGNTTGTTCCTAACCTGAGTAGAATAAACCTTACCCGAAGTAGGCTCGAAGTCGAAGTTTTACGGTCTCACGACTTCAGCATTAAAAAAAATTATTACATTAAAAAAAAGTATATGCTATATTCACACAGCATCAATATACAATAAAAAAAATGTGTAGTTTCTATTTTTAGTTATTATATAAACTCATGGTTGATTTGCATATTTTAATTTTGTGTAATCGCCATTCACGTCTGTTAATTCATGTCATGTTTATCACCATAAATATACGCATATAAAAATATGAAGAAAAAAAACAGCTGGCGAGGTCTTTACAATACCGTCAACATAACAAATTGAGAATGTGTATTTTTCCTTGTGTTGTAAAGTTTGTAGTACCAAAGAACCTACTTCGGCTTGCTTCGGCAAACAAATGAGAAGGATAAGGATCTCTCATTAAGCCCGTATGCTACGATAAAATTTTTCCTTNTTGTTCCTAACCTGAGTAGAATAAACCTTACCCGAAGTAGGCTCGAAGTCGAAGTTTTACGGTCTCACGACTTCAGTATTAAAAAAAATTATTACAGTAAAAAAAAGTATATGCTATATTCACACAGCATCAATATACAATAAAAAAATGTGTAGTTTCTATTTTTAGTTATTATATAAACTCATGGTTGATTTGCATATTTTAATTTTGTGTAATCGCCATTCACGTNAAAAAAATGTGTAGTTTCTATTTTTAGTTATTATATAAACTCATGGTTGATTTGCATATTTTAATTTTGTGTAATCGCCATTCACGTATGTTAATTCATGTCAGGTTTATCACCATAAATATACGCATATAAAAATATGAAGAAAAAAAACAGCTGGCGAGGTCTCTACAATACCGTCGACATAACAAATTGAGAATGTGTATTTTTCCTTGTGTTGTAAAGTTTGTAGTACCATAGAACCTACTTTGGCTTGCTTCGGCAAACAAATGAGAAGGATAAGGATCTCTCATTAAGCCCGTATGCTACGATAAAATTTTTCCTTGNGGCTTGCTTCGGCAAACAAATGAGAAGGATAAGGATCTCTCATTAAGCCCGTATGCTACGATAAAATTTTTCCTTGCAGGCTCGGGCAGAAGCTTCCACGAGGTCTGCTACCTGAGCCTGTATGCAAGCAGTTGTAGAGGGTTCTTTGGAATAACCTGTCCAACGAAACTTGTTGCCGCAGAAGTGAAGACGCGTGTATTTTTTATGATTTTACTTCTGCAACTGTGGTTCAAGAACAATTTCCACTCACGGCTTCAGCTTTATGTGTTTATGCACAGAGTTTTATTGTTGTAACTGGAAATTTTATGTTAAATAAACACGAATGTATACCAATTTTCAGACAATATAATGCTACAATTTATTAGTTTGTCTTATGCTATTTATTCGCGTGTCTTATGCTCTTTTTCAAAACAAAATAAACAAATCAACTATACCACCCTCTCTCTCTCTCTCTCTGATTGGCTAAAATGTCAATCTTGTAGGAAACCTTCCATCGAACATTGTACACGACTAATTACGAAAACGTTCATGAAAACGGCCAGCAGTCGGCCAAATCTTCCATAGACCCATCATTACCAGCGGCCACGCAGGCTTGCATGGAATCGTCCAAGAAATCTTCCATCGTGGCATACCCGCTTTATACCCTCGAGTTACAACTCTCTACTTGTATGCTCCCTGGACCGAGACCTTGGCCGGGATAACACGGTCGGCGCCATTCCCTGCATCTGAGTTTTCTTGGCGCAGTTCCCTCTCCCAGAGCCAGCAGTCCTGGTGGGACGGCGCGCTGATGTTACCGTTACAGAGTGAACTTGGGAAATCCATTTTCCTCGCACTTCGCTGGTAAATTCCTCTTCCGGCGGTGGATGCCGTAACAAGAATTTAATCAGTACTAGAGCATCTCCCCCCGACGGCGACCATTCCTAGCGCCCGTCTGCCGAGGTGATGTTCTGCCAGTGCCAAATGGAAAAGTAAAAGTAAATAAGTAGCACACGTTGATCAAGGTTCTATTAAAGGGAAAATGTCAGAAGAAATCCTGAAATTTAAACAAGAAAAGCATTGCGTGCAACGCCGAAAAGTCTTGAAGTTGACGCAGTAAAAACATTTCATTACGTGATGCACCAAAAAATTTCTCGCCAAAAGGCAAAGCAGTGTAGAAGCATAAATCTTGTACACAACAAATACCTCGCCAAAAGGCGACGCAGTGTAGAAACATAATTATTGCACACAAAAAAGTGAATGCAAAAGCAAAGAACCTGGATAAATTAACGACATCTCTGACAATACGTTAGTATTCCCGTTGCACGAGATAGAATACGTCGTTAACTATCTTGAACTTAAGGAAAGGCAAGTAAGTGGGCGACACGTCTGACAATAAGCGAATTCCTCTTACGTGGGCTCCAATGTATTGCTGTAGGTGGTGGCGAGATATATTTACATATCGCCATCGTAACCATAGGGTAGTGTGTGGGTGCCATATTCCATTGTCTGCCTATTTTCGTCTGGCCATTCTATGTCCAATTTACTTATACATTCGGAATATAGTTTGTGCTTGTGCGGCTTTATCTTACGGACATTCGCTCTTATTGCGCGGTGCTGCTCCAGAATACATAGAAAGTATTCTAATTCAATGATATTTTTACTACACATTTTTGAATACCTTTTTGCCCATTTCGTGGCTTTTCCACTACATTTGTAACAATACTAGTATTTTGCCTGCAGACCCACCAATTCCGTCGGGATGTCCCTGCCACATTCGTCTTTGACTTTGTTGACAGGAGACTAGCGGTGTTGCGTAGCGGGGTACCAATTGGCATAAAATTCGTTTTTTAAATCTTGATTGCTGGCCAAATCATTATAAAAGTTGGTGTGTATTTCGTACACATATGAGTCGGTGTCCATATATATCAATCCCAAGACCATTTGGTACTTCGGCAACATGGCATAGTAATGAAACTTGTACAGGATGTCCGAAAAGTCTTTCCCTGGTGAATTTTAGTTCTATTCAGTATATGTAGGATAGAGGTGTAAAACCGGTGGCAAAATATTGGCAAACTAACCAAGATTTTTGTTGCAACAGGACAACACATCAGTAAGTCCATGTCAGCAGCCTGGAAGCATGTGGCATTTCTAGACGATATTCAATATCTGCCCATACATTAGCCAACATCACAGGAGGGATCGATGCAATGACTGTGGATATCTGTTGTTGCAGAGTTTGCAAGATCTGATAAATGAGTTATGTAGACCCTATCCTTGACATAACTACATACAAAAAATATATTAGGGTTATGCCAGGAGAGCATGGAGACCAAGCTGTAGCGCCATCACTACAGATCCAACGTCCAGGAAAACACGCACCTCCAAACCCCAATAAGGCGGTGCGCCGTATTGTTGAAAAATTACATGTGTATGATATTCAAGCAACTGAGGAGCAGCAAACAATATTCCAGCATGACCAGANTGTATTGTTGAAAAATTACATGTGTATGATATTCAAGCAACTGAGGAGCAGCAAACAATATTCCAGCATGACCAGATACACTGGAGATGTGATGGTACCTTCAGAGAGAAAGAATGGTCAGATCGCACACTAAACTTTCACCTTTGAGCTGCCTCTGGTACACTCTGACACCTCACCAGGGGGCTCAGAACCCCAAACACGCACGTTATGCCAGTTCACTGCGCCACTGACAAAAAAGGCTGCCTCGTAAGAAAAAGCAACACGTTTGAGATAGTCATTATCGCCATCAATGCGTGATAACATTTCGACTGCGAAGTCATACCGATGCGTGGTGTCATTTGGGAAACAAAGCCTGAACAATTTGTTCTTTGTATGCACGAAACAATACATGTTTTTGTAACATATCGTGAAGAGAACATTTTCGTATATGTAATTCATGCGAGGCCCTGCGCACTGATTTCTTGGGACTTCGCACAAAATACTATTTTACTTCTTCCAACCTTTCAGCTGATGTTGATGGTCGGCCAGTTCTCGGTAAGTCAGCAACATATCCTGTGTTCTGAATACTTGTCATACCACGTCTTAATGCTCTTGACATCGGGCAGCATCTTTCCATATGTTGTCTGAAAGTTCTTCTGCGCTGTTATCGGCAACAGTGTCTCGTGGTACTAGAGGACACACTGAGCTCGTTACTGAGTTAGGAATATGTTCAGTTTCCTGGACACCACTGCAACTGCTACACTTGATGATACCTACAACAATAGACAGGGTTGGTTTTCCAACATTTGGCACCAGTTTCACGTTTCACATCTCTATCTTACATATCACAGGTATAAATATGTTTTTGTAACTAAGAAAATACTTTTCAGACAATCTGTACATTAATTTTTTAGATGGGTCGAACACCGCGAACCCAGATGTATCAAAGAGTACCCTTTCATGCTGCATATGGACGACGGGCAGGTTTTCTTCGTAAATGTCACGGTCGAGGAATGTTGGTTTGGTCACAAGCTTTTTAATTCACTTTCCACTGCACACTAGCTCCAATTTTTGACGTTTACATTTGTATTCCATTAATTTACCAAAGGTTGCATTATTCGTCAATCAAGAAAATATATTTTTCGAACTTGTTTGTGGCGGCTTTTCGCTTCGCAGTATTGATGTCTATCTATGCATTCAACTAGGTACTTTACTCAAACTGAAATATACTGTGAATTTTCACGAGTCTAAATCTGTTTTCCAGCGCCTGGTTAAAGTTGTGGTGGTGTACGTTATACTTATTTTTGTGTTCAATTTTTGTAACCAAATTTGGATGTTTGGAGCATGGAGAACATCGGTTCAGGGGCAGAAAAGTCAGGTTTTTAATACTCCTCATGCAGAGATATAAGATACTCGACGTCGAACTCCAAAATATAACCCACGTAGGCCTCGTCCGGTATGCTCGTGATGTCAATATTGGCGTCGGTTCATTTAAGTCGGTTCATTTAAAGTTACGCGTATGGAGCGACAGGGACATGATCCATCCATAAAGGTTGTTGGCGTCNGTTCATTTAAGTCGGTTCATTTAAAGTTACGCGTATGGAGCGACAGGGACATGATCCATCCATAAAGGTTGTTGGCGTCCACATACTGCAAAAACGAGGTGGGCTTGCTGGGGTCGTACGATTCTGGCATATAAATGTTATTCACCACTGCATATCACTTTTTACACTGGGCCACACCACCATGTATACCTTTTTTCAATAAACATCTGCATGTCTTATCGGTACTCCCGTCATTTTAAGCACGGCATCAAAGGCAAGCCCCAGGTCGCTGACGCAGTGGGCACGGTCTAGTTCGTACGTGATAATACACATATCCCTGAAATTTTCGAATACATCTGCCAGAATGAGTACATGCGTCTTGATATATACATCAGAATACACCCCCAGGGTAGCACAGTTAGATTCCTCCCACACGGCTTGGCCGTGCGCATAATCGTCCTCGGTAATGTCTTTCGGAGGCATCTGCGGCTCGTCCATCTTCTCCCAGCTGTCGACATAATCGTATGGAAACACACCCTTGCATGTGATAAATGGCAGTTGGTTGGCACTGAAAAACTTGGATTGGTTCTTAAATATATTCTGGGGCAATAACTCTGCGAAGGATGCCAGACTGTGGGCCATAAAATGAGATACATCGACGAACTGAACTGAAAATCTAACGCCCAGCTGCTTGGAAAATGTAATAAAATTTCTGGTGTGTGGAATTATATATATTTGTTGCGTGTTTTATCCTAGCTGCTTGATGATGAAATTTTCGTCGTACAAGAGATGATGGAAAAATGCTATTAGCTTTATAGGGTGGCAGCGAAGCAGGTTGCACTTGTGTTACATGCAACTCCAATATAGCTTGTAATTTCCATGTGTGAATGCAGTCTTGCAGTAAGAACATCGTGATCCATGAGTAGTTTGCCTGTTCGGCTGGTGCAAGTGACTCCATATTCTTTGAGGCATAAATAGCTTTCAACTTTCTCCCAATATCCATTTATGTGTCCATAAATTCTTTTTCTATATCGTGTCCCCTGTACACTATAGGTTCTGTGGGCAGTGTGTAGATCATGGCTGCAGGTATTACATAATTGTCAACTATTACGTAAATAAAGAAACTGCATGCATTGTGTTTTTGGTACGGATAAGTGTATGACTGGCTGGAGTCCGGCTGGTACGCGTGTACGGGTTTTATTATGGCCTCAAAGTTGGCGTACACGACAATGGATAATTTATCTGCAAAATGAAAAATTTTAAATTGAAGGATGGGCGGCATGCTATCTTGTCCTGTCTGAGGCATGTCGGCGCACACTGGTGCATTTTTATCGCAGTACTTCGAATGTTCTTCTAAACACTGCTGGGCCGTAAATTAAAAATTCCTTGGCAGGTCATGATAAAATATAAAACACTGCTTGCATATGTGGCTCTTGATGGTATNTATGACTGGCTGGAGTCCGGCTGGTACGCGTGTACGGGTTTTATTATGGCCTCAAAGTTGGCGTACACGACAATGGGTAATTTATCTGCAAAATGAAAAATTTTAAATTGAAGGATGGGCGGCATGCTATCTTGTCCTGTCTGAGGCATGTCGGCGCACACTGGTGCATTTTTATCGCAGTACTTCGAATGTTCTTCTAAACACTGCTGGCCCGTAAATTAAAAATTCCTTGGCAGGTCATGATAAAATATAAAACACTGCTTGCATATGTGGCTCTTGATGGTATNCCCGTAAATTAAAAATTCCTTGGCAGGTCATGATAAAATATAAAACACTGCTTGCATATGTGGCTCTTGATGGTATGGGCTGTCAACTACGATCTTATAAGCCGGGAAAAGTTCTTTATGTAGCAGTAATGGGAATTTATATCATCTGTGGTCAGCAGCAGCAAGTCGAAATGGTTTTCTTTTTCACATTTCACCACATGTACTNATGGGAATTTATATCATCTGTGGTCAGCAGCAGCAAGTCGAAATGGTTTTCTTTTTCACATTTCACCACATGTACTAGCACAATTTTTCCCTTTTCACCTAGACCATACACGTTTACCAACATTCTTGGATTATTCTTTTAAAACATTTTTANAGCACAATTTTTCCCTTTTCACCTAGACCATACACGTTTACCAACATTCTTGGATTATTCTTTTAAAACATTTTTATTCGATGCAGCAGTGTTGGGAACTCAAGTACGGAAAATTAAACTTGTCATTTAGGGCTTCATACCGGCAGTCTACGTGCTGCGGATCTGTACCTTCAACGTAATTTACCAAAATCGCCCACTTGGAACACATGATCGTTGAAATTTTGAGGATTTATCACTACACACTACACATTGCTGAGCGACTATGGGAGGCTGATGAATAGCGATGCTCTGAGTGGGTTCACTTTATTTATGGGGATCTGTAAATGATTGGTTGCTGAAAAAGTCCAGCCCGAACCCCTTTCCTTGTACGTCCGCTCCTTGTTACATAGTTACTCGATGCTGGCCCCTACAGCATTTTCGATGTCCCCTACATTGTAAACTGTTACGTTTTTCGTCTTAAATGCACATCTGTCCGCCCCTTCCTCGAATAGCTACAGTTTTACATAATCACATTCCAGCCAAACATTAAATATAATTGCGTCATGCTCTTGAACTTCCTCTTTCAGCTGATTGATTAAATTGTCATGCATTTCTCCCAAGTACGTACAGTGAGTGAGTGAAGATATTTGAGCTGCTTTTAACAGAGAGGTCTTGAGAGCCGATGAGGGTGATTGAGGTGAGTATGGAGTGTCGCCGGAATGAATGGGCGAGGGAACAGGAGATCCCCGAGAAAACCCGCCGACCAACGGCATCATCTGGCACGATTCCCACTTGCGAAAATCCGGTGACCCGGCCGGGGATTGAACCCAGTCAGCCTTGGTGGGAGGCGAGCAGGCTAACAGCTCAGCACCGCGGCCCCCAAGTACGTACAGATGTCTTGCACATGCCCGTTCGTGTTTTCCGCAATGTAAGTTTATAAGTTGGCCCTGAATGCCGTCTTCACTTCNAGATGTCTTGCACATGCCCGTTCGTGTTTTCCGCAATGTAAGTTTATAAGTTGGCCCTGAATGCCGTCTTCACTTCCACGAATCCGTAAGCTGTTGGATGACCTGCTCCGGCAACGATTCGAGGTCTGGCTGGGGCTTTTACAGGCTGCACCCGCAGTGAGTCGTGGGCGCTTAGTGGGTGGAGTAGTGATGCGACCATTACGTTTCCTTACGTGTGTCGTGAGGTTATCTGATCCGGTAAACCCTCTACCACATTCGTAACACGTAAAATAATTTTTTGCGAGATTTTGTTGACAGGCTGCCTCGTTTCTTCGTGCATTGCTTAAATTTGTGAAGGTTGCGCTACAAAACTTGCATTGTGATTTTGCCCCTTGTTGAACATCCCATGCATGTTCTAATGTGTTTCTCGTAATTATCCTTCTTACTTATCATTGCACCGCAATGGTCACAGACATGCTTTTCCCCCTTCAGGGGATTATGAGGACACATTTTAAATGATAGCCCACAGAAACCACACCTGAAATCTGGAAGTGACTACATTCTCACCTTAGAAGACGATGAAGCAGCGAAAGGAAGAAGCGGCACTCTGTTGTCGGACATGATGGAAACGTCGACACGATGCACCAGGGACGAAACCTGAAACATAAATATTTTAAATCAGTAAACATGCAAAACAGTAGTACGAAAAAAAAAAACATTTTTGTGGGCGGTGCGCTGAAGCAAATGATAAAAATGGAGGAATGATAATGGTGTGATAAATGTAAGTACCCCAAGAAANTGTGGGCGGTGCGCTGAAGCAAATGATAAAAATGGAGGAATGATAATGGTGTGATAAATGTAAGTACCCCAAGAAAACCCTTGTACTTGAAAGTTAATGGCCGTGGTCCATGACGGTAAACGCAGAAGTGAAATTATGAGGACATTCATTATCTAATGATTATACTCGCTATGTGACTGTAATCCCATCAGTATTCATGACCCAACATACAGTGGTGATGTATGACGGAACAGTACTTAGTTTTTAATTAATATGCTGTGCTTTTTACGATAATAATGAAAAACAGCTGATATTGAACTTAGGTTTTTTTTTATTTTTTTGTGTGTCCGTATTGTTTGTGATAATAAAACAATTTACACAATTTTTTTTTTACTTTTGTACATATGCATTTTAATGCACTTTTTAGTAGCAATAAATGTATGTGTGTGTGTGTGTGTATATATATATATATATTTTTTTTTTTTTTTTTATTTTTTTTTCATGTGCTGACAAACTTGTTGTGAAACAGTGATACTGATGAAGCTATGATGTGTTAAATGAGGTTAGCAAAGTTGACACAAGCAAATCAAAATAGCTCCACGGAGTAATACAAAAATAGGTCATGCGATGTGCTCTACTTATCGACACGGGCAAAATCGTCGCAGTTATACGGCGCAAACTAGTTGTTTCCGCAACTTCCCAATTTTCGAAGTCCTGTCTGTGAGGATGGGAGCACAGTTTGTGAGGACTTCAAGCGAGCAGGAATGATACTCATGAATAATATGAACTAATTCATGGAACGGAAAACACCAAAAAAAAAAAAACTATTTTTAAGGTATTTGTGTGATTACCTGCAAATCAGACGACGATTCGGTGCACAGGGGAGAAAGCAGGAGCTCTGCGACGACAGCTCATGGAACTCGTGCAGAAAAGCGGTAGCTCGACGTGACAGATGATGTATATGAGGTTCTCGACCAACGCATCTGACAGTTTGATGGAAACTTGGGCTTTCCAACATTTCCATACAATCATGGAGGCGGCAATGACATTTCAGTGACGTTACAACCTTCCAGTTTTATTTAACCAATTCTGTTTGAAGCAGTTTGACCGAAATATTTGATAGTGCCACAGGAATAGTGCTGACAAAAGTAAATTTTATAGGAACCAAGCCATATTCTAAATCTAAATATAATACAATCAATTTAAGAGTAAAATTAAAAACTTTAACATCGGAAAAGTTGGTTACTTCTCACAATGACAATGCGTAGATACATTAGAAACGAGAATTGGACAACCGTCGCTAAAAGAGAAGCTATTTGTAGAATGTAAGAATATATGCAATGATCGGTGCAAACTGTAAATATGACCCACTGATCGGACTGCAAGTGGAATTACCGTGTTAACATAGAACATTGTAGGTGGAATAATTAAGGAAAACCACATATCAATTTAAAAAACCAGTTTCGTATTGACTTGCCTAACCCTTTCAGAGCATATTTAATGTAAGATTTCAGGTGTTGCAAATAAGAAATTATTTGGTGCGATCTGTACTTTAACCACACAAAGCACTTATTTCTCTATCATATTCCAACAAGTTGTATAGGTTTTGTTTTTGGCTATAGAAATTACAACGATTCATATCGTAGAAGAGAGAAACACGTTTTACGAATGAATTATCCACAGGGAATGTTATTGGGCATTAAAACTCGTGGCGTACAAAACCGGTCAAAAATAACCATCATGTGCATTTAGTATACAATATTGTATACTGTGTTTGAATGGGTTTTAATTTCTTCGTGCTGTAACCAGTTGCCAACTCAACATAAATTAAGAGTAAGATTCTATGAAAACTTCGTAGATAATAATTAAAATTTAAAAACTTAAATTACGAAACATGTCAAAATTTTGGCGCTCTCAGTCTATAACAAGAAATTCTTTATAAATCTTATCACACATTTGCACCTACATTTTTTAATGACTTCCCCAACCACTCCCACAGAAGATACTGGAAATTAATAAACTAGCACAAATGTAATCGGTTATTAAAAAAAAAAATACTTCCAAGTGTAATTTTGTAAATGGCATAAGGAGCTCGAGTTCTGCTGTTTATTTTAGCAACAGACTTTACGTAGCAAGTAAGCTGTTCTGAAAAGGAACTAGTATATTTCTATAGTGGAAAACTGTAACATTTAATTTCCTGGGGCCTTGCTCCACCTTTCGTCCCCGAGAGTGGTCGGGTAGCGCACTCCGTCCCCTCGCATGAATCTTGCTGTGGCTCTAGTTGCCGTTATTCACTTTGCTGCTCTCTGTTAGTCCCCTGGCGCTGTTATTTACCGGCCACAGCCAACAGACGTGGATATCAATAACTTTGAAAAGCGGCTTCGCTCAACCGAAACGGAAATGCCAGTGAAAATTTTATTTGCCCGTACCCTCCAGTTCGGCAACAGACGCTTCCATTTGTGGCAACTCCATCCGCGGGTCCATATTTTTTTTTTTTTTTTTTTTTTTTTTTTTT